>ML824995.1:25471-65721 GCA_009831015.1 Picea engelmannii
AGGATCGATTCATGGTGTAATGGATGATCTATTTGATGTTATTTTAGGATGGATGTTGGAGTTCGTGACATTCATAGAGTCTTAGAAGGATTAGTATTTAAGGAAGGACTTTCCTTACATGTCTTTAATGCAAAAACCATTATACACAATGTTAAGGTAATAAGAAAAGATGCTTCTACTATCCAAACATCACGGACAATCAATTCCAGTGGCTTCATTACATGATGACAATATTGATTTATAATTTTGAAATTATTAATATTACATTATATAAAATTTATAAAATATTGATAATTAATTTTTTATTTTCTTTAATGTTTTTATAATTTTAAAAAATTTGATAAATTTGATATTTAAAAAATTTAAATCAATTATTATTTTGAAAATAGAACAATGATTTTAGATAAATATGAACAAAAATCTAAATCAAATTTAAATAGTCAATTGTTGTTTACATAATTGTTTTTTTAGTTTTCAACTATATTATTTTATATATATATATAAATATACTTATATAAACATATTATCATAGCAATTTATTCAATCTGTAACTCCTTTCATCATTATTTATGAAAATAGTGTTCCAAAAGAGATAGAAACCTCCACCCGTCAAATATGGTTTCTAGACTCTTATCACCGAAAATACGGAGAAATGTTTAAATTAAATCTTCTAACTCATATAAAAACTCTGGTATAAAAACTCGTCTAGTATTCAATTCACATCATCTATGAAAAGAAGAAGAGATTGTTTAGGGAATGAATTTTCGGAGTGTAAAGGTTTAAAAAACATCAATGTTAAATGGTGATGAACTGTAACACTAATTCTTGAATATTATGGTTAACCTTTGCATATAAATGAAGAAACATAGTTTTCCAATGAAAAAAGCCCTATGTAAAACCAATCTTTCTATTAAAAAGTGTTGTATGGCAACATAGCCTATGTCAGGTTGAAATTGGGAATAAATGCACAGGGATGGGAAAAAAGTAGCGGAGGCAGATGGAAACTACAGCGGAGATGTGACAAGCAACATGAAGCACAATTGGTATCCATGCAATAAATGACACATGATCTCTAGAGTCCCATTTAGTTTTTGAAACTATATAATCCATCTTGCTATGTTCGAAATTTTCGTTCTGTCTAGTAGTGTGACTTGCTATGTTCGAAATTTCTATTCCTACATTGCATGTTTTATCTCTTCAATGTATACTTTCATCCGGCTTGAGTTAAGTACAATTTCCATAGACCATTTGGCTTGTATGTCTCCATATGTGCCAGGACAAAAAATGTTATATGCATAGGAGGAGAAAAGAATATGCATGAGAAAAAGATAAAACAAAGAAGAAACATATAAAGTTACATTCAAATTAAATAAACACAATTTCTTGACATTCAACATAGTTGAAGATATAAATTTATGAGCACATAAATATAAAAGGAGATAAAAAATAGTTTTATTTGAAATATATCAAAAAATAATATTGTTTGTTACATATTCCTGGAAATTTAAATGTGTTTGTCATATAGACTAAGATTGGGGCTCCCATGGACCATAAGATAAATATGTACAAGAAATAAAACTTTGGAAAGAATAAGTGGGCGACGGTAGAGAGTAATACCTGAAAAAAAGAAATTGGAAGGTATCAATCTTTGGCTAGACATTTCTATTTAAAAAAGTGGAATAATTGGATTGATAAACAAAGCAAGATGTGATCAGTATAGACTTACACTGTACAGTGATGGTACATATCACCCCTTTTGTTATTTTCTTGTTGATGCCTTTTTATTGTTGTCGTGGACGACTACTGGAATCGTTCCAACTGCTTGTTTCCTTTCGTCGACAACCTACTTCATTGCCCTTTCGACCCATTCTTCAATGTAGCTTCTCAAGGGGGTGACGTTGATATCATTCAGGATTTTTATGTTGAAAAACTCATTTTATAATTCCCTTAGATCGATAGAAAGATTATGTAGAGCCTGATCAATTTCTTCATCCTGTATTGAATAGTCGACTAGCCAGTTGTCCATATCATATTCACCATATTCAAGGATGTTGTAAAACTTTTCTAAAGACAACGCCTTAAAAATATCAACTTGTTTATCAAAGGCTTGCTTAGTTAAGGGCAAGGAGTTGATGATTAAATTGGGGTCTTGGACCTCATTGGTCCTTCCAGCTAAGTCTATTTGGGTTAGCTTTGTGAATATTTTTTCTTTCTTTGATATGGCTTGTTCACATGACTGGACAATGAGATGAAGGTTCTTCACTTTCTCTTTCCAGTATGCATTTAATTGAGTGATCTGGTTTTTGGAGGGGAGATATTCTTGTCTTCTTCTCGTTTTTGTCATGTTGTTGACATGGGTGCAAAACGGGAGGACCATGTCTAAATAGAAACATTTTTCATTTTTTAAATTCGCCTACAAATGTTTGAGCAAAGTATGTTTCCTCGTTCTAAGGGAAGCCATACTTTTTGATGTTTCCCAGGACTCAGTAATTAGTTCCATTATTTTCTTGATATTATTCTCCACATATCCTCTACACGATGCGAGGAGTTTGGAGGATCCTTTTAACTTGGTTGCAGGGGTGGCATGCATGGTTATTTCTAAAGGAATGACAAGCAATGGAATAGGAATAAAAAATTCCTCCAATTCCTTGACTCAGTCCTTCAGTCCAGCATTCTCGGCCTGAATGCCTCCAATGGAATCATCAAGAGCATCTTCGGTTACTCTCTGAAGTCAAGAGATTTGGGATGGCTTCATGTTCACAAGGTTAACCTCTGAACGAGATTTCTCTTTCTTATTTTTTACATCTCTCTTTTCAATAGTTAATGTTTTACACTCGCTGTAAAAAACAACACTCTAGAATATGAAGGATTCATCTTCGTAAAAAAAATCGGTATCAGCTATGTCCATTGGGAGACTATGTTGGATTGCGTCTCCAGGTTGATCAAGGTTGCAGAATATGCTATCTAGATTAGTCTCAAGTTCCATGTTCTCACTCTCAATTTCGGGCTCTTCAGCCTGCCCTACAATTTTTTTTTTGTTCTTCTCCAAGGGAATCTTGTGAGAACTATCAATTTTAGGGTGAGGAGGGTTGTTATATCCTCCTCTGTTTGAATAATTCTAGGTTTCTTTCTTACTGTTGTGGGCCGTTGGAGTGATTCTTTGGGATGTCGTACTTTTGGGAGTGATATCTGACAATTGAACACTCTTCTCACAGGGGCCTTTTCCCTGTTGCTTGTACAATTTAGTGGTTCTTTGCAATGTGTCTAGGTCGTTGACATTAGAAGAAGGAGTGTTGTCATCAGTGTCTCTATTTTCACTCAGGTGTCTCTGGAAAAAATAATTGTCGAGGCCAACTGCAAGTAAATGTTCTAAAAAAATTCGATTAGGGTCAAACCCTCTTAGCTTTTCATCATATCTTAGGTTCAAGTTGTTTAAATGGGCTATGAATTCGTCAATTTTGTTGACATTCCTCAACACGAAGTCCTCGAATTTCCAAGGCAAAGGAATGAACTTTTTTTTTCTCTTCTCATGGAATAGATGCAATCACTAGTTGTATTTCCTTGTTATTTCTGTAACAAACATTATGTATGTAATGTGACATGGAAGGAGAGCAGGTTTTTCCTTGGAGCCAAAAATCCTTATCACACCGTAATTCTCCATTTTTTCAAGTGCCCCCTTCCTGTCCAAAAACTTGGTTGCCTGGTTAGATATGCGGGGGGCATCTTCTCCTAATAATAAAAATTTGAAAATAAAGACAAAATCATTAAAAACCTCATAAAAACATTGGCAGGCCTTGGGCTTCCATAAGGCATGGTACCAGAAGTTTACTAGGTCGAATTCCCATTTTACCTTTTGGATAGAGATAATTTTGGAAACTAATATCAATGCTCTATCATGAAAATGAAGTAGGATGACATATAAAATTTCTTCTCATTTTTGAAGCTTGACAATTGGGAACAAATTTCATGGGAAATTAGCTTCCCGCAATAAAAAATGGCTTGTTCTTTGACTGTGAAATAGAAAATATAAAGAACCATGTGGGAAATAGTTGTTGTGGATTCATGTCCCGTTATTCTTGTAAACAACCAGGCAGTTTCCCTGAATGGATTTCTAGATGAACTAACTTGCAAGTTTGTGATACTTTCAGGAACTTCCATTGGGTCTTCCAAGAAATCAGGCAGGAGGTCTAGCCCGTTATTATTCTTTCTTAGGAATTTCTTGGAGTCTTCTCCTATAAATGCCAATGTTGGCTCCAACAATCTTAACATCTAGCGAAATACCTGAGGTGACAAAGAAATAGAAGAGTGGTCCCACAGTGGAATAATTCTTTGGCCTGAAATATATTTATTGGCACACCAAGAGAACAACTCCTTACAGTCAAAAACTTCAGGGACACAACCTGCATGAGCAATCTCGGAAGTCCAAATTATTTTGTTCTGGGTGGAAGTGGATGAGTAGTAAGAATATGCCCTAGACCACTGGAAGTTCTGGTACTCATGCCTGAATATTTTCATTGTATCTCCACAAAACTGTTGTCAAGTTGGTTCCATAAGTTTATGAGAATGCATGTTTTCTCTAGACGATGCTTGAAATGAACATTTGGAGGGGATAATATAACCCTCCGCAAATGTTGCTTCAATGCGTGTGAACGGGAAATCTCCTTGAGCCTTTCGATCATTAATGACAATATCTATGGGTGCGACATGATGAGCTATTAGCAGTAAAGTTTACTTATTGCATACTTAAAAGTGCGAAGGTGGTGGGTACGATGAAAAGAAATTAAGGATTGGAGGTTTCATGAACGCGCCAACCCGACGACGTGTGAACGACATTCCATGATGTTTGAAATTAACACTCGGAAGAGATAATATAACCCTCCACAAATATTGGTTTAATGCTTATTAATGTGAGATCTCCTCGAGCCTTTCTCTCATCAATGACAATCTATATGGTTCCTGCATTATTAGTTGTTATCATTAATGCTTACTAATTGCATATTTAGAAAGAAGACCTTATGTGTGTGTGTGTGTGTGTGTGTTTAAACAAGTGCAAAGGTGACGGATACGGAGAAGAACAAGTAAGGAATGGCCAAGTATGAAAAGAGGTTGGACAGGCTTCAAAACAAGGTTACATGGGATATTAAAGAGATGTGAGTGTCCAACGGTCAAATTGCATGTCTCAAAATTTTTGATTGCAAAATGCATAAAACAGAAGAGGGCATGATGGGGTAGTTCAACGGTCGGTTTGTATATTTGTGGAATTTCAGGAAAGTGGCTAAGTATGGAATAGGGAAATGGTCGGTCATACTCGTTTTCAGAATTAAGGATTGAATATTTCAGGAACAGGCCAACCCGACGACGTGCAAATGACATTCCATGATGTTTGAAATTAACACATGGAAGGGATAATATAACCCTCCGGAAATCTTTGTTTAATGTGTATTAATTGGAGATATCCTCAAATATTGGTTTAGCATTAAATCTTACTAATTG
Organism: Picea engelmannii; assembly: GCA_009831015.1. Classification (NCBI taxonomy): domain Eukaryota; kingdom Viridiplantae; phylum Streptophyta; class Pinopsida; order Pinales; family Pinaceae; genus Picea; species Picea engelmannii. Next base: position 30,965 of record ML824995.1, read on the forward strand.
CATACTTAGAAATAAGTCCTTATATATATATATATATATAGATAATGTTTTTATAAACAATCATTTTTATTATAAATAAGACTCGTTTATATATATAAGTATGAAAAGTGGTCGGACGGGCTTGAAAGTAGGGTTGCAAGGGATACAGATGAGAGGTGAGTGTCTGACGGTCAAATTATATGTCTTTATAATATATATATAAACAAATTTTTATTATAAACAAGTGTGAAGGTGGCGGGGGTGGGGAAGAGAAAGTAAGGAATGGACAGGTATGAAAAATGGTCAGATGAGTTTTAAAATAGGGTTACAGGGGATTCTCGCGAGAGGTGAGGACCTAACGGTCAAATTGTATATCTCATAAATTTTTAGTGCAAAAGGCGTAAAAGGGAAGAGTGCATGATGGGGCAGTCCACCGATCAATTTGTACATTTGCGGAATTATGGGTGTTGTTTGCAGGTCACGAAACAATGGAAGGGAAATCTTGAGCCCGCCTATCTAGGAACCTGGAATAAAAAAAGTGGCCAAGTATGGAATAGGGAAACGGCCGGTCGGACTTGTTTTCACTAATATATTGAAATTTGTAATAAATATACCATTACCTGGCAAGATCTTTTATGCATGTATATCATGGAATTTCGGGTGTTGTTTGCAGGTCGTGGAACAATGAAAGGGAAATTTTGAACCCGCCTGTCTGGGAACCCGCAAGTGAAAAAGTCGGCAAGTATGGAATAGGGAAATGGTCGGTGGAATTCATTTTCGCTAATATATTGATATTTTTAATAGATATCCTATTACCTGGCAGGATATTTTATGCATGTTTATGGACAAGTTGTGTAGGGATAGTTATTATGACAGACTCCTCGAGGCATGGTGAGTTGTTAGCATCAAACCTCAGTTATTACATACTTGGAAAGAAGTGCAAAGGTGGTGAGAACAGGAAAAAACGATTAGGAATTGGATATTTCGTGAACTCAACAACCCGATGATATGTGAAAGATATTCGAAGAAATGGCGAAGTATGGAAAGAGGACGAACGATCTTCAAAATTGGGTGACAATAGTTCCATAGGAGACGCGAGGACCCGACGATAAAATTGTAGGTCTCAGAACTTTTGAGTGCAAACTGTGTAACATAGAAGAGGGTATGATGTGATATTCTCATAGTAAATTTGTATATCATAGAAGTCAGGGTGTTGTTTGAAGGTCACAAAACAATGAAACTACAATCTAGAGCCCGCCTGCCCGAGAATCCATGATAAAAAAAGTGGCTAGGTATGGAAAGGGGAAGCGGTTGGTCAGAGTCGCAATATAAAAACACAAGTGCAAATGTGAACCCATGAGTTTTCCAACCCGTGTAGCTAGACATATTCAGAAAAATGACTAAGTAATGAGAAAGAGAAGGTAAAGGGGAAAGAGAAAAGGGAATTTGGTTAAGTATAGAAGAGGGATAAGAAGGGATAATATATTCAAATCTGTAATAGATATCCCATTTCCTAGCAAGATCTTTTCTGCATGTTTATGGAGAATTTTTATACTTATTGCATATACTTGGAAAGAAGTGTGAAGGTGGCGGGCACAGAAAATAGCGACTACGAATTGGAAATTTCCTAAACCTTCCAACCCAACGATTCGCGAAAGAGATTCCAAGAAATGGCCAAGTGTGGAAAGCAGTTGGACGAGTTTCAAAATAGAGTAACAAGGTTTCCCGAGGAGACGTGAGGCCCTGCCGGTCAAGTTGTATGTATCATAAATTTTGAGTGCAAAATGTGTAACATGGAAGAGGGGATGATGTGGGAGTTCGGAATTCAATTTGTATATCGCAGAATTTGGGGTTTTGTTTGCAGGTCAAGGAACAATGGAAGTGCAGTCCACCTATTCGAGAACCCGCAAGTGAAAAAGTTGGTAAGTATAGAATAGGGAAACGGTCAGTGGGACTAGTTTCTCTAATATATTGATATTTGTAATAGATATCCCATTACCTGGCAGGATATTTTCTGCATGTTTCTGGACAAGTTGTGTAGGGACAATTAGTATGATTGTCTCTTGTAGTCATGGTGAGTTGTTAGCATTAAACCTCAGTATTGCATACTTGGAAGGAACTGCGAAGGTGGCAGGCACAGGAAACAACGATTATGAATTGGAGATTTCATGAACCCGCCAACCCAACAATCCGTGAAAGAGATTCCAAGAAATGGCAAAGTATGGAAAGCGGAAGCACAGGCTTCAAAATGGGGTGACAATACTTCCCCAGGAGACATGAGGACCCGAAGGTCAAATTGCAAGTCTTAGAACTTTTGAGTAAAAACTATGTATCATGGAAGAGGGTATGATGTGGGATTCCAACAATAAATTTATATTTCACGGATGTCTGGGTGATGTTTGTAGGTCACGGAACAATGGAAGTGCAATCTAGAGCCTGCCTGCCTGGGAATCCGTGATCTGAAAAATGGCTACGTATGGAATGGGAAGTGGTTGATCGGAGTCACAATATAAAAGCACGAGTGAAAATGTGAACCCGTGAGTCTTCCAACCCGTGCAGTTAGACATTTTTGGAAAATGACTAAGGAACCAGAAAGAGAAAGTAGATGGGAAAAAGAAATGAGAATTTGGTTAAGTATAGAAGAGGGAAAATAAGGGATAATATATTCAAATCTGTAATAGATATTCCATTTCCTGGCAAGATCTTTTATGTATGTTTCTAAAGAATTTGTATACTTATTGCATATACTTGGAAAGAATTCTAAAGGTCACGGGCACAGGAAACAATGAATAAGAATTGATAATTTCCTAAACCCTCCAACCCGATGATCCACAAAAGAGATTCCAAGAAATGGCCAAGTGTGGAAAGCGGTCAGACGAGATTCAAAATAGGGTGACAAGGGTTCCCGAGTAGAAGTGAGGCCTCGACTGTCAAATTGTATGTATCAGAACATTTGAGTGTAAAATGTGTAACACGAAAGAGGGGATGATGTGGGAGTTTGGAAGTAAATTTGCATATCACAGAAGACGAAGTGTTGTTTGCAAGTCATGGAACAATGGAAGTGCAATTTAGAGACCGCCTGGACAAGAATCTGCGATCAAAAAATTGGCTAGGTATGGAAAGGGGAAGCGCTCGGTCGGATTCGCGATATAAAAGAATGAATAAAAATGTGAACCCGTGAATCTGCCAACCTGCGCAATAAGGCATTTTCAAGTAACTACAAAGAGAAAATACAGGGGAAGAAGAAAGGGGAATTTGGTTAAGTATAGAAGAGGGAAAATAAGGGGATAAAAGATTTAGAAAATAGAAAAGCGGAGGGAAATTTTCGTAAGCGGGAATTAGTCTCAAACAAGCCCCATTGTTGCAAAACCATCATTTTCTAGTCCAATATTTTATCCACTTACTCATCTTCTATTGTGCATGTACCATTAAAAAGGGTGTGAGCAAATTCTTTGTTGAAGATAAGTTTTTATTGCAACTTGTGAGAGTAATTGTGTTCTTGATACATTCTTCCATGACTTTGACATATTAACTTAAGTATTAAATTTCTTGCATGATGGGTTGTTAGCATTAAAGATTAATAATTGCATGTCTATAAACAACAATGACAATCTTGAATTTTAATATTGTAGTTGATTTCGTAGTCCCATTTGACTACAACCACCATAGATCAGGTTTTTTTTTTTTTTTGCGAAAACTAAATTTGGTAATTTCATTAATAAAGTAAAAAGTGCTCAAATAGAGGCCAGGGGATGGAAAACTAATAAAATGTTCCCTTTTGGAGTAAAGGAATCGAGGTAGCGAAAGGGAAATAAGAAATCATTTGCTTAGCAAGGCTGAGATGAAAACAAAATTTCTAGGGCGGGGCCCCGACTACCGCATCATGATTTAGTCTTGCTATGTTCTATCTACATTACGAATATAATTGAATGTTGGTTTGAAATTGTCTGAAATTCATTTTTGTTTCCATAGATGCCTGATGGGATCAACACAATGCATTGTCATATAATTGTTAAATGCTCCATATTAGATCAAATTACTTGAGGCAATACAATATTCAAGAACTATGAGACTATCGAACCATGCTAATGAGAAGAGGTGTTAAACTCAACAAAGAAGCAACAACCAAGATTCCAAGGCAATTTTTTTAATAGTAAATCCATAAAAAAAAAAGATATATATATATATTGGCCAGTGTATATCTATCCATAGAATTTGGACTGAGTTATTTGCACCAAAACATTAAACATATTTTTCATAAACATAGGTACGGGATCTACAAAAAAAAAAGAAAAAAAATAAACATGCATACAATTATGTGTTGTTCCTCTAGTTTGACAACATGCAGGAGCCATCGATATGCTCTTCAACATGCATACAAAACTCATTACCATGTTTTGTTTTAGGAATTCCTTGCAGTCTTCTCCTCGTAATTTCAATGTTCGCTACCACAATATCAATATCTTGTGGAAGACCTGAGGCGATGAAGAAATAGGAGAGTAGTTCCGCAGTGGAATAATTCCTTGGCTTGAATAAGGTGAACAACACTCCTACTCCTGACGCTGGCGACCTGGAGACATTGCGAGGAACCACTGAATTATACAAATAACAGGGAAAGGCCCCGATGAGAAGAGTTTCCAATGCGCGGTTTCCACTGTGAAGAGAAAGACATCCCACGACATCGCTCCAACGGAGCACCCCAGCAAGAAAGCAACCCATAAATTTTCAAACACATGAGGACATAAGAGCCCATCCTCATGATAAAATTGATAGTTCTCACAAGATTCCCATGAGGAAGAAGATGAAAAATGTTGTAGGGAAAGTGGAAGAGCCTGAAACTAAAAGTTAGGACACACCAAGAGACCACCTCCTCACAGTCGAAGACTACAAGGACACAGGCTGCACAAGCAATTCCAGAGGCCCAAATTAGTCCATTATGGGTGGAAGGAGATGAGTAGTAGGAATATGCCTTGCACCAGTGGGATTTATATTCCTCATCCCCTAAGATATTAATTGTATATCCGGAGAATAGGAGAGTGGTCTCGCAATTGAATAATTATTTTTCTTGAAATATATCTCTGGGAGTATCAAGAGACCATTTCCTTACGATGAAATAATTCTTCCCAGAACAGACTAATTTGGACCTCTGGAATTCCTACTCTCAAGCTGTAAAGAGGATATTGCGTTCAACATCGGTTTCTTTTCTGAAACCCCTTGTTTTGGTCTTGTTAAGGCCACCATCGTCACGCCAGGAAGTGCCCCCCATTATGGTTGATTTCAATTTTGTCACAAGAGTGGGAAAAACCTCTGCATTGGCATCATCCATTTCTATATCATCATCCATCATATCATCTTCTTTAGGATCGAATTCGACCGCTTCAACCTCTGCGCCAGCCATCAACACAGGCGGGTGGGCTGTCTGAGCAGACAGGGTTTCCTTGGAATTCTTTGGCTTGAAATATATCTCTCGGTGCACCAAGGGACCATCTCATTGAGTACTGGAACTTATGGTCATCATGCCCGAAGCTGTTTACTGTATCTAGACAGAACTCATGTCGAATTGATTCCATAAGTTAACGAGAATTTATGTTTGCTCCAGATGATGTTTGAAATGAAAATTTGGAAGGGATAATATAACCCTATGCAAATATTGGTTTAATGTGTATCAATGGAAGATCTCCTCAATCTTTTCGCTAATCAGTGACAATATTCATAGTTCGTGTGTAATTAGTTGTTAGCATTAAATCTTACTAATTGCATATTTAGAAAAAAGTGTGAAGGTGGTGGTGACGACGAAGAGTGATTAAGGATTAGATATTTCTTAAAGGTTCCAACCAGATGACATGCGAAAGAGATTGCATGATGCTTGAAATGAACACTTGGAAAGGATAACACAACCCTATGCAAATATTGGTTTAATTTGTATTAATGACAAATCTTCTCCAACCTTTCAGACATTAATGACAATTTTAATGGTTCATGCACGATGAGCTATTAGCATTAAAGGTTAATAATTGCATGAAGCAATTAAGCATTTCACATTTTTTTAATGTGCCAACCTACAAAAGAGATTCCAAGAAATGGCCAAGTATGGAAAGCAGTCGAGCAAGCTTCAAAATAGGGTCACAAGTTATACTAAGGAGACGTGAGGGTCTGATGGTCAAATTTTATGTCTCCAAACTTTTGATTGAAAAATGTGTAAGAAGGAATAGGGCACAATGACGGATTTTGGCAGTCAATTTATCTATCACATAATTTCGAGTGTTGTTTGTAGGTAGCGAAACAATGGAAGAGAAATGTTGAGAAAGCCTGGCCAGGAACCAATGATGTTAATAGTGTCCAAGTATGCAATGGGTAAGTGGTTGGTCATACTTGTAATATAAAAGCATGAGACATACTCGGAATAGGGAATATTGACAGGATTGAAAACATGGCCACAAGTTCTACTCAGGCGATGTGAGGGCCCAATGGTCAAATTGTATGTATCCCAACTTTTGATTGCAAAATGTGTAACATGAAACATGGGACAATGACAAACTTCAACGGTCAATTTATATATTGCGGAAATTCGGGTGATGTATATAAAAGCTTGAAACATTCGAAAAAACGACACATTCAGAAAAATGACTAAGTAACCCGAAAAGGAAAGTAAACGATAAAAAGAAAGGGCAATTTGGTTGCCAATTTGTAGATCAAAGAAGTCTGGGTGTTGTTTGAAGGCGACGAAACAATGGAAAAACAATGTTGAGCCCGCCTACCTGGGAACCCACGATCCAAATTTTGTGTTGAATATGAAATGAGGAAGCAATCGGTCGAACTCGTGATGTAAAAGTATCATTGGAAATGTGAAGACATTAGTCCTCCAACCCCCGCACCTAGACATTTTCTGAAAAAATGACTAAGTAACCAGAAAGGGAAAGCAGCGGAAAAAAAGAAAGGGGATGGCAATTTTTAGAAGCAGGAATTGGTGTAAGAAATCCCCATTGATGGTCTTAACAGTAACTATGAAGTGCATTAAACAAGTGAACATGCTCTTCAATCAAGGAATAGATAAATTGAGCCATGCTTATAGTTTCCAGGATGTGTTTTCATAAGAGAAGCATCGAAAAGCCACAAGAAAATCAATTTTGGGAGGTTTAAGTAAAATTATTGTACTGTCAACTTCACCGTAAGTATAACAACGAAAAATTTGAATTTAAGAAAAATTTGAATTTTAATGTTATGTGGTTGATATGATAGTTCCATTGGACTTCACATAATATATATCCTTTTATTTCAAAATATTCCTGGGGATGAATTTTGCTAAGTTCATTGATCAAGGAAAAGTGCTAAAACGAGCCACATACTACATTTGCATCAGAGAGATTATATTAAAAGTAAAAGAAGGTATTGTATAATATTTAAGATCATAGAAAAACCACCAATATCCTAAATGTATCATTAATTTTCCAGAACAAAGAATACAACAAAGAGCCAAGTAAACACCAAATGTATTGAAAGTCGAGGCACACGGCAATGCATGAACACAGAAGGTGCCAAGTGAGATCCCACAAGAGTCCATAGAGCAGTATGCATCGAAATATGCATCAAACTATTTGATATATAAAAAGAAACACACGTGGCATTGGTTTTCTCTTACATCTGGTATATGTTCCCATGAGAAAATAATCGGGGCCATGAGATATGAACAAAATTCTGCCAAACACAAGACAACACAAAACCAACAGAGCTTCACCATTGCATCCCAGCTGTAACCAAACACCCAAATGGGGAACACGGAACTTTCCTATTACTATTTTACCATGAATCAAGATCAGTATGGAAATTTTCTTCTGATAGTTCCATGTTCTATCACTACTAGTTTTAACAATGCCAAATTTCCAATATTATTGGAAATGCTTGATGGTTCTGCCCAGAGGAGCAAGCCATTTCGACAGTTCAAAGGATGGGCCTGAGTTAATCACATTTGGATACTTTGTATGGGTTTTTTCCTCATGCTTCCCATTTCTATACTGAACAATCTTATGTGCTTGTACATCAACAATAAATGCACCTACCTGTATGAATTCCAATGCCCGAACTCCCCAATCTCTATAGCGAGTTCTGAAGATCTCAAGATCATGATTCAATCCATGTTGAGCCCTTTTTTTCAATTAAGGAATCGATAACATTCAGATATCATACCATAAATGTATAGTTGGAGATCATCTTCTTTTTTATTTGGGTACTCAAAAAATGCAGAAATCCTGCCATGGCTATATAGTTGGAAAACATTTTTCCAATTTGGGTACCCAAAAAGGTCCAGACTCCTCCAACAAATATACAACTAGCCACCATTTTTTTTTCAATTGGATACCCCAACAAATATGAAAAATTATTACTGGGAGATGCAAAAAAACATCAAAATAACAATGACGATTTGATTTGTAGTTAGATTCTCCTTTTTTTTTTTAAATACACAAAAAAAGACAAAATATCTGGAAAGAAAATTTTACATCCATAGATGTAAACTCCGAAGAACTTGAGTATGACGAACATTCATTTAGGTATTGAAGAAAAATTACAGACACACATGAGATTTTTTCGTTTCCTACGAAATATTGATATGAATATTTAATTTTTTTCGGCTGATATGCAGTATTGCATTGTCCTCATTTAAGGTAAATTTTCTATGTATCTGAAAGTCGTGCAACATGTAGACATTGTTTTCCTTTTTCTGTAGGTATAATTCATATGGAAATTCTGCTAACCCAAGAAGCACATCTTGTAATAGAGGTTGTCTAATTGTACAATGTACGATTGTGTTGCCCACGGTTTGGATGGAAGCATTGAGGCAATGTCTATATATGTAAGGGAATTTTTTACTGCATCGTAGACAATCAATTGTATCAACATTTATGAATGTAGAGGTGGAATAAGGAGAGTTGCATTTGGCACATACAGGATCGAAGGGGGTCGAGTACGCATTTGCTGCTACCAAAACACCCGCAACCTAGGCATGTGAGCATAACAGTTAATATATTGAACAATATAATATACAATTGCACAACAAAAAAAAAACTGTAGAAAATTGGTGAAGGAAATTTGTATGAGCAAACTAAGGATGAAATTGTAGATGTATACACACAACATTCGTAGAGCTAGTTAGTTTCTTGAGATTTTGTACTATGTCTCTTCGCAATTATGTTAGAAATGTTGCTTGGGTTGTGTGAAAGATCCTTTATTTAACATCTCTTTTCTTTGTTATATTTTTGAATAGCATAAGTGGAAATTTCCCTTTATGCAATTGTTGTTCCATTGAGGAAAACAAATTTGAATAGGTGTCAAACAATTGCAGCTGCAACATGGAACAATGCAATAGTTGTGTAACATAACCGAGATACATGGACATGTGAAAGTAAAGGACAAAATTAGATATGGAGAACGATACCATTGCCTTATCATTGTCTGACTCTCCATCTGTTATATGGAGAATGTGTTGTGAGCCAAGTTTTCTGATGAGTGTGACAACTGCACCAATGGTTCTGATTGGGTAAGTGTCGTTTCTCAGTGCAAGTTGGATGATAGTTGTGTCTGGGATGAAACAATAGTCTAAACGAATAGCGATAATTTTTTCCACAATAATTGTTTCATTGAGCGATATAATATAATTACAATCACCATGGTCATATAATGTTTTGGAAAATATATTAAAATTTGTAATGGATATCCCATTACCTGGCAATATCTTTTCTGCATGTTTCTGGACAAGTTGTGTGGGAATAGTCTGTGCGACTGTCAACAGGGCTTCATTGTTTGTCATGTCAGCATGCACAATGGATCTAGTTTTGTTTGCCTTGTCCAAGTAGGTGCTATAGACGACCATTATGTCCCCGACGAACACTTGTCCAGTTCAACGGTTGTTCAATCCCTCTATTGATAGTATTTTGGGTGTTATAAGTTTAGACCTGGTGACAATTTTTGAACGGGAAAATTAAGGTGAATGGTAGTCTGCATTATTTTTTTGTTTTCTTTTTTCCTGGCATAAATGTACAAGTAGACGTACAACTTGGATGAAGTATGGAGCCAGAGGTTTGCAACCAGACCTCTTAGTATGCGGAACTTGCGCTATGTTCGGCATCTAACTTGTGCTCGTTGATACTTCTTGTGAACTGCAAAGTATGTGTTGCATATGAAATCAACATATTTATCATGGAATAGATGAATAAATAACTGAGGATATTTTTTTGGTAAACATATGAGGAACACAATGTATGAATCTTTACCTTTGGCCTTGTCAGTATGTTGATTTTTGCAATGATTGACAGCTCATGGCCATGTGACTAGTCCAATGTTTTCTAATGCAAGCATGTGTAGATCAACATTAGAAGGAAGAAATAAACATATGCATTATATATTGTCCATAATTTTTTTGAATGTCACATATAGGGTCAAAGGAGATGAAATACGAAATAGAGTGTCAAGGGATACTCAGGAAACATGAGGATCCGACGGTCAAATTGTATGCTTTGGATTTTTTGATTGAAAAAATGTGTAACAGGGAATAGGGCATGATGGGGGGGTATGGTGGCCAATCTTTATATCACAGAATCTCTGAAGCTAGAGGCGCAATCTTGAACCCACCAGCCCGGGAACCCGTGATTGAAAAAGTGGCTAAGTATGGAATGAGGAAACCATCGGTCAGAGTCGTGATATAGAAGCATGAGTATAAATGTGAACCTGTGAGTCTGCCAACCTGCACACCTAGACATTTTCGGAAACACAACTAAGCAAATAAACCAGAAAGTGAAATTAGACGAGAAAAACGAAGGGGAATTCGGTTAAGTATAAAAGAGGGAAAACAAAGGGATAATAGAAAGTAGAAAAATTAGAAATGGAGAGGGAAATGTTTGGAAGCGGGAAGTCTCAACAAAGGCCCATTGTTTCCAAATCATCGTTTTCTAGTCCAATATTATGTGCACCCACCCATTTTGTGTGTTTGATTTACTAGCACAGTTGGTATACCTTTTTGAAGATTATACTTCAGCGCCCTCTATTGTGGCATATAAGAATTCATCTTCTTGTCCAACCAATCTGTTTCTTTCAATGTAGTAACATCGAAAATACATTGGACATGAAAGTAAGTTAGTATGCAAAAAGACATGTAAAATAAAGAAATACAATTCTATTTATTTCAATGTAGAAGCAAAGAGAATAAAATTCACATGAGGATAAGCTACTATGTAGAAAGATACATAGTATCTACATACAGTAAATTAGGTGCAAAGTAGTAGAACAAGTAGAACAAATATACAGACAATAAATGAAATACTAAACATTGGAATATGAAATAAGAGTATAAGCATGCACCTTTGTAACTCCTCCTCTACATTTGCAGCAAAGATTCCATCGTCTTCTCGAGCTATTATGTTTGTTTAAATGTAGCAATGCAGAAAAATACAATGGACATGAAGGAAGTTGGTATGCAGGAAGACATGTAAAAAAAATAAACAGAGTTCGATTTATTTCAATGTAGCGGACCAAAAAATAGAAAGGACATGAAGATAAGCTATTATGTAGGAAGATACACAATATCTACACATAATAATTTAGGTGAACACATATACAAACAATAAATGAAATTCAAAACAATGGAATATGAAAAAATAGTACAATCATGTACCTTTGTATCTCCTCTTCTACACTTGCGGTAAAGACTCCTTCGTTTTCTCCAACTATTATGTTTGTTTCAATGTGGGAACACACAAAATACAATGAACATGAATGGAAGTTGTTATGCAGGGGAGAACAAGTAATATGTACATACAGTAAATGATAATCAATGAATAGAATAAAAGATAGTTAGAAACATGAACCTTTGTTTTTCTTCATCCATGGTTGTAATTATATAAGGTTTTTCCTCCCCAAAATATATTACAAGCCAAAAAATATTAAGAAATTACATGGTCATAGCTGAATAATTTTGGTTTTCTACAACAAAGTATCCAGATATTCTTTGAGACATGGAAATATAATTTTGCAATATCTTTGATGTACATATCATATTTCAAGTACAAGACAAATTGTATCCTGGTCACACCAGTCTGTGTATAGGATAAAGAAGTTGTATTGTGATATGGGCACATTTCACCATATATGGTTAATAAGTGTGTTTTTCACATGTTTTATCTTAACAAAAAGACAATGGAAATTGTAATTGCACATGTAGTTGTCCAATTATTTGTTATGCCACTATTTTGTATCATGTCAACACTCAAGTATCCTAGAATGATAGTGGTTTCATCCAAATGTAGATAGTGTGATGCATTTGAGAACACATTCATTATGCTAGCAATGTTGCACGCCAAGCAGCATAGAAACTGAATATTGCAATATGAAATCCATGGAACACCACTCTTGCTAGCACCATCTTAGTATCCTTTTCTTCTACAAGAACAATTTACAAAGGAATGTAGGTATGGTCCAGAGCTAGGGAAAAAAATGGAGAAAAATTTAAGAGAAAGATAGGTGGGCATGAGACAGGCATCAGATCTCGACTTCGCCAGACATGAAAAATTACATAACCATAGGTCCACTTGCAGGTACAAGACCTGAAAGCCACAAATTGCAAAAAAAACAGCTCCAATTGTCGGTGCAGGACCCCAACCCTACAAAGCCGAAGTAAACAAAATAAAACAATAAGAAACAAACCAGTGAGGAAGCATAGACAGGACCAACTGCAGCCCCAAGACCTCAAACTCACAAACTTGAGCCAAACAACAATAAGCAGCAACTGATGAACCAACAAACCAATGAACAAGCAACAACCACTAAACTAGTAAACAACATATGTGTTATCACACAAACTTGTCATAGTCCTGTGGGGTTGTGGTTTCTACCTAAGTCTGTGTTTTTCCTTCTCTCTCTCATTTCGTAAATCATTCTTAAGTTTTTTCCCCTTCGGCTTGTAAAATCATTTTTGTTTTCCCCCATCTGTGTTTAAAGTGCCACGGTCTCCTTGTTTTCCTAGCCCCTATCTAGTCGTCCAAGTCTTTGTTTACACAGGCCGTAGCCATGGGCTCAAAGCACGACACTCAGAGGAGTCTGTTCTAGACCCGAATCAAGCTAAGGTAGGTTCAGCTTTCAATGGCGGGAATTCAATGTGGAGTTCATATAAGCGGCTCGCGGGCATTCGAAATATTAAAATTTGTGCGAAAAGAGCATGAGCCGTTGATTTTTAAAGGGACAGGTGGCAGTTGATCTGTTCGGGGAAATAATCTTCAGGAGTTTCTAAGTGAGAAGTGTGTGGAATTCCCAAAGTTTCAAAGCCCGAACTCCTAAAATAATCTGAGCCATCAAAATCTGAGGACACGTGGAGGGAGATCCCTCACTTCTAAGTTTTGCGCTCTGGAGAATTGTGGGATTTAAACATTGCAAAGTCTCGAGGTGCCCAAAGTCCCAAATACCCGAAGTACATCTCGATCGTTGATCGAGGAGGGAGAAGAAGGGCCGTTGATATGGTTTAAGGGGTCAAAGTCCCGAATAAAGAGCACAACCGTTGATTAAAGAGGATGTGCATCAATAGATCAACAACTCTGGGTAAAAGAATAGAAGGTAAGCGATAATTGAGTTTGGATTTTCCTGGAGCACGAAGGCCCACAGTGGATATTGGTCGTCCTAATCCAGGAGCCACACATCATCAGATCCTTATCTCTGGAGGGTTTTCTTGGGGAAAATATAGTTTGAAGTTTGAAAGGTCGAAAGTGCCTGTATTTGGTCACAGAAGAATATTTGCATGGCCTCGAGGCACCAGGATTGATATGAAGAAGTCGTGGGCACCGCCTGGAACATTCATGGGTGTCAGAACTCATACCGATCCCAATAAAGGAAGTTAATGGAAATGGGAGTGGTGGTTGAAACTTCAACTCACTCCATAAATGGAAAGAAGGTTGGGAGCGGCCGTGAAGGAAGACTATCAATCTAAAGCTTCCTTATGGATAGATTTTCCTGTAAATCACATAATTGTGCCTGGTTCGCATCTGACATGAGGAGGCCTACACAGTCTAATAGAGCAGGCACCGACTGAAAACTTTGAATACAGTGGTCTGATCACGCTCCTGGTAGTTGCAACAGTTCTTAGTATATATACTCAGTTTTGATGATTTGTTAAGGTCGAATGGTTGAGCTAGGCTCCCTGCTATTGTAATATTTTGATTGAGAACAATTGGTTCTCTGGTTATGTATTTGTTTTTGAGACATATTGGTTAATATAATTCATATTTCTTACTCCATATTCTTTGCCTCTAATACTGAGAGAGTTCCTGTTTGATTGATTCACATGGATTGTTGTAACTGTATTATGATAAATGTTTGATTATAGTACTGTTATGATTTCTTTCATCTTCGTTGAAATTTGATTCCAAGAGGACCTTGTGTTTAAGGTTTTCCTCCTTAGGCTGTTGGAAAGTCTGATTTTCATAGCGGACCTCTACACCTTTCTCACTAAATCTTCCTCCTACTCACCCTTAGTCCAACTTAGTGATTGAATTTGATTCAAGACCTCAATGGATGGTGCATGCTAGTCTAGATTTTTGAGTTAGAACACTATTATTATTGATTTTTCTCCATTTGACCACTCAAAACTCAATTACATGTGACATATAAATTGATGGGTATTGGGCTTACCTTCAATGCAATCTGAAGGTGGCTTCTAGTGCTAACATTTCTGGCACCGTTGTCGTGGCACGAATTGAAAACTTTTCCCTAGGAGAGAACGACAAAGTAGCTTTTGATTCTGAAGGTGCATCAGATATCAAAACCATTGAAGATTGCAACTTTTCACCTGTCGACTCCACTGTTTCAACTGACCCGGAGAGGATTATTTAAGAGCAGGAAATATTTCTCAGAAAGTTTTTACTGCTGTCCAGTATTGAAAATCTCTCTAGGAGAATGATAATGACCAGATCTAGTCTTTAATGGTCTTTAATGGTGAACAAACAGAAGACACTTTTAGGCTACGTACCGTTCACTTGGAGACTCCATGATTAAAGAACCCAATGGCGACTCCACTGGTTTGAAATGGACCAGATCGTAGCTCAGATGTTTTCTTTCTGTCATTTTTCAAAAATAGTTGGTTTCCCTAACCCACCAACTAGTAGAGATGAATGGGAAAATAGCCTTCCTAGATTCCGAGGAAAAGGGTGGGAAGTACCAGCTGAACATTTGTTGGACTTTCATGAATTTATTCATCGACTTCATATTATGCATGAATATATTCATATTAATATTTTCAAGTATTCATTATAGGGGATTGCTCATGATTAGTGTCGATCTCTTCCCATTGCAAGCATCAACTCTTTGACCATTTTTCATGCAGCTTTCAATTCGTTTTATAAATATTATTTTCCAGTCGAGTGTCTTTATGAAAACTGTTGTGATGAGTTTTCTTTGTCTTATAAAGATTCTTCCTATCACAAATATCAGTTTTGTGATAAAGTTTTTATTGTGGAAGAAAGCATTTTCCATTAAGAGCATGAGATGTTGAATGATATTCATTATGATAGAGATAACATAAAAACATTTGGCATCATATCAGACGTGTCTGTTGTTTTAAGCATTCATGAAGATCAACATGTCTCTTCTGAATATCCCAATGTCAAAGAGAAAGTGTATTCTATAGAAGATTTTTCTCCTGACTATGAAGCTAAGATAGATGAAAAGCTAGCAGCAAAAGCAAGGGAAGGTTCCTCTATGTTTTTTCCTAGTTTTTCAAAGTCGAAGGAAGAGTTTTTTTGCTGCTCTTATAAAGGAAATGCAGAGGATATTCCTATACTGGAAACTTTAAGTGAGAAAATATCACCTGGGATTAGCCAACCTGCATCTATCCTCCACCCACTTGTATACTATGAGAACATCGAACAACGAGTGAGTAGCAATGAAGTACATGAGGTAATTTCTTACCAGTCAAGCTTTCCTGATTATAAATTTTGCAACCCTGTGGAGTTATATATGGAACTATGTTTTCCAAAAGCATTGGAGCCTACGAAATTTTTCATATTATCATCATTCAGAGGTTTTGGCAGTGTTCCAATACATGTTTTCTTTATGTTTTCATACTTTCCTTACCTTTTATCGATTATTTGTAGTAAAGAGAAGAATTATATTACCGAACAGTTTGGGTGGTTATGGTGGAAGTTTTGTTTCACCTAACGCTTTGTAAAATTTAGTTAGCCTAGGACTGTACATAAATAAGATCTTTCTGGATCCCATGTATTTTCTTTTGTTTAGAGTAATTATTGGCCTGTAATCCTCAGTGGGACATTTTTTGAGCATGACTCCATAACCCAACAACTAAGGCACTAGAACTACTTGTTCTTGGTAGCTCGTAGCGACCATGCCATCCCTTGTGGAGCCAAATGTTGTCACACAAACTTGTTAGAGTCCTGTGGGGTTGTGGTTTCTACCTAAGTCTGTGTTTTTCCTTCTCTCTCCTTTCGCATACCATTCTTAAGTTTTTTCCCCTTCGCCTTGTAAAATCATTTTTGTTTTCCCCCCTCCATGTTTAAAGTGCCACGGTCTCCCTGTTTTCCCAGCCCTTATACAGTCATCCAAGTCTTTATTTACACGGGTCGCAAGCGCAGGCTCAAAATGCAACACTCAAAGCGGTCTGTTCTGGACCCGAATCAAGTTAAGGCAGGTTCAACTTTCAATGGTGGGAATTCCCTGTGGAGTTCAGATTAGTGGCTCGCGGGTGTTCGAAATCTTAAAAGTTGCATGAATTATAGCACTGGAGAAAAAGTCCTGAAGAGAGCTTGAGTCGTTGATTTTTAAAGGGATAGGTGGCAGTTGATCCAAGTGTTAAGGGAAATAAGATTTAGGAGTTTCTAAGTGAGAAATGTGTGGAATTCCTGAAGTGTTGAAGCCCGAACTCCCGAAATAATCTGAGCCATCAAAATCTTAAGAAACGTGGAGGCAAATCCATCGCTTCAGAGTTCTGCGCTCTGGAGAATTGTGGGATTTAAACATTGAAAAGTCTCGAGGCTCTTGAAGTCCTGAAGACCTGAAGGAGATCTCAATCATTGATCGAGGAGGGAGAAGAAGGGTCATTTCTCTGGTTGAAGGGTTCAAAGTCCCGAAGTAGGAGAAGAATCATTGATTGAAGAGGATGCACATTAGTAGATCAATAGCTCTGGGTAAAAGCACAGAAGGTAAGTGAGATTTGATTTTGGATTTTCCTGAAGCCCAAAGGCCCAAAGTGGATCTCGACCATCCTAATCCAGGAGACACCCGTCATCATATCCTTAGCTCCAGAGTTTTTTATTGGGGAAAATATAGTTTGAAGTTTGAAAGGTCGAAAGCACCCGTATTTGGTCACAAAAGAAGATGTGCATGCCCTCGAGGCACTGGGATTGACTCGTAGAAGTTGTGGGCGCTGCCTGGAATAGTCATGGGTGTCATTCCTCATCCCGATCCCGATGAAGGAAGTTAATGGAAATGGGAGTGGTGGTTGGAACTTCAACTCACTCCATAAATGGAAAGCAGGTTGGGAGCAGTCGTGAAGGCAGATTATCAATCTGAAGATTCCTTATGGATAGATTTTCTTGTAAAGCACATAATTTCACCTGGTTCGCATCTTACATGAGGAGGCCTGCACAATCTAACAGAGAAAGCACCAACTGAAAACTTTGAATAGAATGGTCTGATCACGCTTCTAGTAGTTGCAATAGTTCTGAATATATATACTTAGTTTTGATATTTTCTTAAGGTCAAATGGTTGAGAAAGACTCCCTGCTATTTTAATATTTTGATTGAGAACAACTGGTTCTCTGGTTATGTATTTGTTTTTAGACATCTTGGTTAATATAATTCATCTTTCTTGCTCCATATTATTTTCCTCTAATACTAAGAGAGTTCATGTTTGATTGATTCAAAATGGATTGTTGTAACTGTATGATGATAAATGTTTGATTATAGTATTGTTATGATTTCTTTCATCTTAGAAATTTGAATCCGAGAAGACCTTGTGTTTAAGTTTTTCCTCCTTAGGCTGCTGGAAAATATGATGTTCATAGCGGACCTCTACACCTTTATCACTAAATCTTCCTCCTACTCACCCTTACTCCAACTTGCTGACTGGATTTGATTCAAGACCTCAATGGATGGTGCATGCTAGTCCAAATTTATGATTTATAACGCTATTATTATTGAGTTTTCTCCATTTGACCACTCAAAAATCAATTACATGTGACATATAAACTGATGGGTACTGGGCTTACCTTCAATGAAATATGAAGGTGACTTCTAGTGCTAACATTTCCAGCGTCGTTGTCGTGGAACGAATTGAAATTTTTTCCTTGGATAGAACGACAAAAATGCTTATGATTCTGAAGGTGCATCAGATATCAGAACCATTGAAGATTGCAACTTTTCACCTGTTGACTCCACTGTTACGACTCCATTGTTTCAACTGACCCAAAGAGGATTATTTAAGAGCAAGAAATATTTCTCAGAAAGTTTTTTGCTATTGTCCTGGATTGAAAATCTCTTTGGGAGAACGATAATGAACAGATCCGGTCTTTGATGGTGGACAAAGACCAGACACTTTCAGGCTACGCATCATTCACCTGGTGACTCCATGATTAAAGAACCCAATGGCGACTCCATTGGTTTGAAATGAACCAGATCTTAGCTCAAAGGTTTTCTTTCTATGATTTTTCAAAAATAGTTGGTTTCTATAACCCACCACCTAGTAGAGATGAATGGGAAAGTAGCCTTCCTAGATTCTGAGGAAAAGGGTGTGAAGTACCAGTTGAGAATTTTTTGGACTTTCATGAATTTATTCATCAACTTCATATAGTGCATGAATATATTCATATTAAGCTTTTCAATTATTCATTATAGAGGATTGTTCATGATTGGTATTGATCTCTTCCCATTGAAAGCATCAACTCTTTGACCAGTTTTCATGCAGCTTTCAATTCATTTTATAAATATTATTTTCCAGCCGAGTGTCTTTATGAAAACTGTTATTATGAGTTTTCTTTGTTTTATAAAGATTCTTCCTGTCACAAAGATTAGTTTTTTGATGAAGTTGTTATTGTGGAAGAAATCATTTGCCATGAAGAGCATGAGGTGTTGAATGATATTCATTACGATAGAGATAACATAGAAATGTTTGGCATCATAT
The DNA here is from genome assembly GCA_009831015.1 of Picea engelmannii. Lineage (NCBI taxonomy): Eukaryota > Viridiplantae > Streptophyta > Pinopsida > Pinales > Pinaceae > Picea > Picea engelmannii. The sequence continues at coordinate 50,109 of ML824995.1, forward strand.
CAGACGTGTCTGTTGTTTTAAGCGTTCATGAAGTTCAACATGTATCTTTTGAATATCCCAATGTCGAAGAGCAAGTGTATTCTACAAAATATTTTTCTCCTCACTATGAAGCTAACATAGATGAAAAGCTACCAGCAAAATCTAGGGAAGGTTCCTCTATGTTTTTTCCTAGTTTTTCTGAGTAAGGAAGAGTTTTTTTTCTACTCTTATAAAGGAAATACAGAGGATATTCATGTCCTGGAAACTGTAAGAGAGAAAATATCACCTGGGATTAGCCAACCTGCATCTGTCCTACACCCACCTGTATACTCTGAGAACATCGAACAACGAGTGATAAACAATGAAGTACATGAGATAATTTCTTACCAGTCAAGTTATCATGATTATAAATTTTGCGACCCTGTGGGGTTACATATGGAACTATGTTTTCCAAAAGCATTGGAGCCTAAAAAATTCTTCATATTATCATCATTCGGAGGTTTTTCCAGTGTTCCAATACATGTTTTATTTATGCTGTCATACTTCCCTTACCTTTTATGGATTATTTGCAGTAAAGAGAAAAATTATATTACCGAACAGTCTGGCTGGTTATGGTGGAATTTTTCTGTCACCTAACGCTTTGTAAAAATCAGTTAGCCTAGGACTGTACATAAATAAGCTCTTTCTAGAGCCCAGGTATTTTCTTTTGTTTAGAGTAATTATCGGCCTGTAATCCTCAGCAAGACATTTTTTGAGCATGACTCCATAACCCAACAACTAGGGCACTGGAACTACTTGTTATTGGGAGCTCGTAGGGAGCATGCCATCCCTTATGGAGCCAAATGTTATCACACAAACTTGTCAGAGTCCTGTGGGGTTGTGGTTTCTACCTAAGTCTGTGTTTTGCCTTCTCTCTCTCCTTTCACATACCATTCTTAAGTATTTTCCACTTCTCCTTGTAAAACCATTTTCGTTTTCCCCCCTCTGTGTTTAAAGTTCCGCGGTCTCCCTATTTTCCCAGCCCCTATCCAGTCACCCAAGTCTTTGTTTACACAGGTCGCAACCGTGGGCTCAAAACATGACACTCAAAGTGGTCCGTTCTGGACCGGAATCAAGCTAAGGTAGGTTCAACTTTCAACGGTGGGAATTCCATGTGGAGTTCAGATTAGCAACTTACGGGCATTCGAAATCTTAAAAGTTGCGCGAAGTATAGCGCTGGAGAAAAAGTCCCGAAGAGAGCATGAGTCGTTGATTTTTAAAGGGACAGGTGGAAGTTGATCCAAGTGTTTAGGGAAATAAGCTTCGGGAATTTTGAAGTGAGAAGTGTGTGGAATTCCCAAAGTGCCGAAGCCCGAACTCCGGAAATAATATGAGCCATCAAAATCTAAGGATGCATGGAAGCAGATCCCTTGCTTCAAAGTTCTATGCTCTGGAGAATTGTGTGAGTTAAGCATTGCAAATTCCCGAAGTGCTTGAAGTCCCAAAGACCCGAAGGAGGTCCTGATCGTTGATCGAGGAGGGAGCAGAAGGGCCATTGATATGGTTGAAGGGGTCAAAGTCCCGAAGAAGGAGTAGAACCGTTGATTGAAGAGAATGCACATTAGTATATTGACAGCTCCTGGTAAAATCACAAAAGGTAAGCGAGATTTGAGTTTGGATTTTCCTGGAGCCTGGAGGCCCAAAGTAGATCTCGACTGTCCTATTCCAAGATCCATGCGTCGTCAGATCCTTATCTCCAGAGTTTTTTCTTGGAGAAAATATATTTTGAAGTTTGAAAGGTCCAAAGCACCCGTATTTGGTCACAGAAGAAGATCTGCATGGTCTCGAGGTGCCTCGATTGACTCAAAGAAGTTGTGGGCATCACCTGAAACATTCATGGATGTCGGGTCTCATCCTGGTCTCGATGAAGGCATTTAATAGAAATGTGAGTGGTGGTGGAAACTTCAACTCACTCCATAAATGGAAAGTAGTCTGAGAGTGATCGTGAAGCCACACTGTTAATTTGAAGGTTCCTTATGGACATATTTTCCTGTAAAGCACATAACTGCGCCTAGTTTGCATCTGACATGAGGAGGCATGCACCGTCTAATAGAGCAGGCACTGGTTGAAAACTTTTAATGCAGTGGTCCGATCACGCTACTGGTAGTTGCAACATTTCTGAGTATATATACTCAATTTTTATATTTTGTTAAGGTTGAATGGTTGAGCTAGGCTCCCTGCTATTGTAATATTCTGATTGACAACAAATGGTTCTCCGGTTATGTATTTTTTTTTGAGACATCTTGGTTAATCTAAGTTATCTTTATTGCTCCATCTTATTTGCCTCGAATACTGAGAGTTCATGTTTGATTGATTCAAATGGATTGTTGTAACTGTATTATGATAAATGTTTAATTATAGTATTGTTATGATTCTTTCAGCTTCCTTGAAATTTGAATCCAAGAGGACCTTGGGTTTAAATTTTTCCTCCTTAGGCTGCTAGAAAATATGATGTTCATAGTGGACCTATACACCTTTATCACTAAATCTTCCTCTTACTCACCCTTACTCCAACTTAGTGTCTGAAGCTGATTCAAGACCTCAATGGTTGGTGCATGCTAGTCCAGATTTCTGAGTTAAAACGCTATTATTATTGAGTTTTCTCCATTTGACCACTCAAAACTCAATTACTTGTGCAATATAAACTGATGGGTACTGGGCTTACCTTCAATGCAATCTGAAGGTGACTTCTAGTGCTAACAATATGTATCTCCAATGATTACCAAATTGCATCCCAAACACAGAAGGAACCTGAAACATATGATGAGCATGCCAGTAGAAATAATGAAACATTCTTACTTGCAAACTGCAAGCAGTGAACAACAAAGAACGAGTAGAAATGAAATTATGGCATCGAAACTTACTCTAAAATGATGAACGATAGAAGCACAGGTCAAAATGTGGGTGCAACACCTAGACCCCGCAAAGTAAAAAAACAACTCCAACTATGCATGCATGACCCCTAACCTGCAAAGTTGAAGTAAACAAAAGTAAGCAACAAGCACCAACAGTTCCAACCGTAGGTGTAGGTCCTCAACCTTGCAAATTTGAACCAAAAAGAAACTGACAAACCAATGGACAAGAGGCACCCACCGAACCAGTAAGCAATGTATGTATCTTCAACAATGACCAAATTACATTCCAAGCATAAAATAAGTATGAAACATACAATGGCTATGCAACTGGCGGTGGACAACAATATTGTCCAAATTCATCGCACCATTGTATGGAAATATTCGAGGAAAAATGTGCTCTGAGAAGCCTATTTAGGTAAACATTTAAGGCTGTCAGGTTGTTTAAGGGCCTCGCGGTATGAAAACATTTGAGTTTCCATACCTGTTTAAGGACCTCGCGCTATGTAAACATTTAAGTTGTTAGGCCTATTCAAGCACCTGAAAAAAAGTGTCAATGTTCTAAACCTTTGGTATGTAAACATTTCAATACAAATTGAAATAATAATAAAAACATTAAAAAACACCGTCGATGCTTAGAACTTTTGGTATGTAAACATTTCAGTAAAAATGTAATAAAAATTAAAAAAGAGTGGCTAAGCTCAAAACTTTGGATATCTAAACATTTACATCATTGGTAACATCGAAGCTAGCAATAAGACCTCCAATATATTCTCCAATGAGATGATGACATATAAGGTTTTTTTTATTATATAAAAAATAATGGTTTTACTTCTATAGTTCGAACAATACAAATGATGCAAAAATTTATAGCCAAAGGACACATTAATATGAATTCAACGAATTATCGATCGCTATAGTCCCAAAGGACATATTAATATGAATTCAATGAATTATCGATCGCTATAGTCCCTCTGTGCCTTCGATAGGGACTAAAAATGTGAGATAACACAATAAAATTAACATTTAACGTCAACGATAACACAATAAAATTAACATTTAACATCAACCATTGTAGTGAACAACACATAACATGAAACATAGTGAAAAGTAACACTATTTTGTTAACCTAGCCATAAAATCATGAAACAAAGATAAAATTAACATCATTTCGTTAATAGCCATACAATCTAGTGTTAGTAACCAAGCGTGAATAAAGAAAATTCAATTATTCAAATGTGTCCACCATACTAAATAACCCACTGCATTTTACGTTTGTTGTAGATATGACATAGCAAGAAATAACATATCTAGCTCCTACTCGAATAATCATGTTGTTGTATGATAGTGTTGGAGCACTTTCACATTCCATTGTTGAATTTCTTTCAACTTTATATACCATGTTGAATTTTCCGATTTTAGATCTGATAATTATTGTTTTATGATTTAAATACTGCTATTATCATAGAATAATTACACATTGAAAATCTCATCAAAACTTCGCGAATTTGATAAGAGGTTGTTGTAAGTAAATATTATATGAGATAATATGAGATGATTTATTATAATTGAGGGCTCTGATATATATATACTTTGGAGGAGTGACCTTTCATTAATCAAGATGTCTATTCCATTATTGTCTTTTCATTAATTAATTTATTATTGATTATTAATTATTGATTATTTATATATTCATACATTATATTATAAATATATTATAGGTGTATTATTTATATATTATATATATTTATGTTGATGATCATTTCCTCACATGCACGTCTAATTAATATATATCACTACATCCTGGAGAAAGTAATATGAGAGCATATCAAATCTCTATCACTCCTAGTCAAATCAACATGAGAAATAGGATAGAGGCTACGCCTGAGCCATTCACCACTAACCAAATCAATATGGCCATGTGAGTGAATGTATCATCCTCCCTTGGTCAAATCAGGATGACCAATTTGGGAGAATGTCTGTCCGATGCTGCTAACATCTTGGACCATTCACCACTATCCAAATCAACATGGCCCCGTGGGTCCATGTATCATTATCTCTTGGTCAAATCAGCATGACCAATCTAAGAGAATGTATGCCCGATGATGAAACATCAACACTCCCTCTCAGTAAGGGAGACATGCTACGTCACTCGAAATTTGTCTCTGAAGTACACAAACTTCTCCCTAGACTCATGAAACATGTCTATCAATCCTAGGAGATGTGTCTCTCACACCTAAACCTGAGGGGGAACTCCCTCTGTGACTCTCCCTATGAGAAGACAGACTCTCTTTGAGATAAGTCTCACCTTAGGTCTGCATGTGATAACATATAGCATCTCAATTCTTTATCACTCCTAGTAAAATCAACATGACTAAGGAGAAATACTACACCTAGGCCATTCACCACTAGCAAAGCCTTGTGAATGAATGTATCATTTCACCTTGGTCAAATGGACATGACCAATATGGGAGAATGTTTACTCGATTCTACATATTGATATTCTAGAATCATTTGGAGATCACCATTGACTTCCCCTCAGGTCTCGACACAATCTCCCACACATCATTCTTCATGATGGATTGATACTATTCAATCATGGCATCCTTCCAAACATGTTTGTTTGTTTCCACCTAATAACTGGAAGGTTCATAATCAATGAGGCAACTAAATAATTTTTTTAGAACATCGACCTCAGATCTAATACAGATCGATGCCATCACTTGATTTCTTCCTCCATAAATCAAGAGATCGCTTCCTCCATAAATCGAGAGACCCGAACATTAAGGAATGTATCCCAAGAAGACTTCAAGATAGCACCAGGTTTTGATAAAATGAGAAGCAGAGAATACAAAGAAAGAGCAGAGCAGAAAACAGTATTTAGTATATTGAGTATATGAGCAAAAGAGTACACTGAGAAAAGGGAAAAGAGTTGAGATAAGTAGGCTCAAGAAAATCAAGAACATCAAGAAACGATAGTACAACTGGCCAGGACAGCTGGCGGTGTACAATCAGATTGTTGAGGTTACATTATATTTAGCACTCCCTCTTAAACACAACAGTTACAAACATCAGCACTGATAATGCCCAAGTGTTGTCTCTGAAAATCAAAAACTGATTTTCCGAGTGGATTTGTAAAAATATCTGCGAGATGATCTCGAGAGCCACATAATTGAAGTGTTATGTCACCATTAGTGACGAGATCGTGAATGAATTGAAAGAGAGTGTCAATATGCTTGTTTTTCTTGTGAAACACATGATTTTTGGATAGAGAAATTGCTAAGGTGTTGTCACAGAAGATAGGAGTTGGCTCATTTTCTATGTGTGACATGTCATTCAATATTCTTCTCAGCCACACAACTTGACAGGAAGATAAGGTAGCAATGAAATACTCTGCGTCTGCAAAATATATTGATACAATTGGTTGCTTCTTTGATGCCCATGAAATCAAGTTCGCGCCTAGGTGAAAAACATGTCCTGAGGTGCTCTTTTTGTCATCTAGGCTTCCTGCAAAATCACTGTCTGTTTAAACAGAGAGATGGTTATCATCAGACTGAGTGTACCATAAGCCAAAATTGAGAGTTCCTGCAACATATTTCAAAATCCCTTTCGCCATCTTCCAGTGAGAATCTTTGGGGGATTCCATAAACCTGGAAACAAGGCTGGCTGCATACATAATATCAGGCCTAGTTGCTGTAAGATACAACAAACTTCCTACTAAACTTTTGTACAGGGTAGGGTCCATTGTAGGGCCTTCATCTTTCTTGCTCAATTTTGTGCTTAGGGGTATAGGAGTTTCTGTTGGATTGCAATCTTCCATGCAAAATATTTTGATGATGTCTGCTACATACTTTTGCTGACAGAAAAAAATGCCTTTGGTTGATTGATCAACCTCAATTCCTAGAAAATATTTCATTATGCCAAGATATGTCATTTCAAACTCAGATTGCATGGCATGTTTATAACTGGTTAACTCAATATTTCCAGTATATATCATGTCATCAACATATAAACATACAATCAAAATTTTACCATGCTGATCCGTTTTGGTTTATAAAGTTGGCTCATTTTGGCTTCTACTGAGATCACTTTTGATCAGGTAAGTATCAATTCTGTTGTACCAAGCTCTTAGAGCTTGTTTTAAGCCATACAAGGATTTATTCAATCGATACACTTTGGTTGGCTACTCCTGGACTTCAAATACAGGTGGTTGATCCACATAGACCTCTTCTTCTAAGACACCATTTAGGAAAGCTGACTTGACATCCATCTGGTATACTTGCATTTTTTGTTGAGCTGCTATGGCTAAGAGATTCCTTACAGTGTCCAATCTTGCTACTGGAGAAAATGTTTCACCATAATCAGTACCTAGTTGTTGTGAGAATCCTTTGGCAACAAGTCTTGCCTTGTGTTTTTCAATCTGTCCATTTTCATTGAGTTTAGTTTTGTAAACCCACTTGAGACCAATACTTTTCTTGTGTTTGGGCAAATCAACAAGATCCCATGTCTTGTTCTTCTCAATGAATTCAATCTCTCAGTTCATGGCTTGAACCCAATATGGCTCCTTAGCTGCTTCTTTAAAAGACATGGGTTGACATGACATTAAAGCAAAAAGGTTGTGATGTTAATGTCATCCAACTGCCGATGGATTTCTCTCAAACTTCGAGTTCTTTGGTTTGGAAGTTCAGAGGATGAGTCTTTGCTGGAAGTTAAGTTATCCTAAGAGTTTTCAGATTGTCCTTGTACCTGCAATATTGGAAGAGCAGGTTGAGGTATTGGCTGTTCTGAATCTTYTGCATTTTCAGRACTGGGCAACAATGGATTTTGACTGTCCATTTGCTAATTTTCAGATTCGTTCCAGAGTTGATTTTCCAGAAATTTTACATCTCTGCTGAGAATTAGTTTCTTTGAGATTGGATTGTAAAGMCTATAAGCTTTTGATGTTTCACTGTATCCAGTAAAGATACTTTTCTCACTTCTGTCATCCAGTTTCTTCCTTAATTCAGAAGGTATGTGAGCGTATGCTATGCATCCAAATGTCCTTAGATGAGAAAAATTTAGCTTTGTCCCACTCCATTCTTCTTGAGGGACTTTCATCTTGACACTGGTGGTTGGAGATCTATTCAAGAGATAGACTGACCATGCTACTGCTTTAGCCAAAAACGTATTTGACAGACATTTCTCTTTGAGTAGGCTTCTTGCCATGTTCATAATTGTCTGATTTTTTCTTTCAGCCACTCCATTCTGTTGTGGAGTATACCTGGTTGTAGTTTGCATGATGATGCCTTGTGATTTGCAGAAATTTGCAAATTCTTTGGAGTTGTATTCTCCTCCTCCATCTGACCTGATTTATTTTACATATTTGCCACTTTGTTTTTTAGCTTCGACTTTGAATTCTTTGAATTTTGCAAAAGTTTCAGACTTGTGTCTGAGAAAATAGATCCATGTTTTCCTGCTAAAGTCATCAATAAACGTTAGAAAATAAAAGCTATCACCTATTGACTCTGTTTGCATTGGTCCACATAGGTCAGTGTGAACAAGTTCAAGATGTTGTTTGGCTTGAGTGAGGACTATGGAAAACCAGTTCTCTTATGTTTTCCAAGTATGCAAGACTCACATGGAGGATTTTTCTCTTTGAAGATAGGGAGACCTTTGACCATGGAGTGCTTCTGTAGAAGACTTAGAATCTGAAAGGGTAGATGTCCAAATATTGTATGCCAAACCATAGCTTAATTGGGGGTGGATTCACTTTGTGCATATGTTTGGATCAGATTTGCAGTTCTGAGGGTCAGGGGAAACATCCTATTCTCAGTCATGTGGATTTCAGAAATCAATTTTCTGTTGGGGGTTTTATCATATATCCTACATGAGGCTCCCTCAAAAAGTACCTTATATCCATGTTCAATGAGTTGTCCTACACTTAAAAGGTTATGTTTCAGATCTGGAACATGATAGACATTGTTTATGTCTTTCTTTACATGTTGTTTAGTAAGAATAGGTACAGTTCATTTTCCTTGAACTTTGACTAAGGAATCATTTCCAAGTGTAATATCATAGGAAATTGAAGAATCAATGCATGAAAGTAAATCTTTGTTACCTGTCATGTGATTACTGCATCCACTGTCCAGCAACCAGAGATCTTTATGTTGTTCTTCAGTCTTGTGACATGAGAGAAACATACCTTCTGAGGTTTATCCTGTATGATTTGAGACATGTGCTATGCCTGAGAGTTGATATTCTTTCTTCTTCCGGCATTCATATTCATAGTGTTCAAACTTTTTGCAGTAATAGCATTGTATGCTTGATTTGTCATTTGATATTCTCCCTCTGCCTCTTTGGTTCTATTGTTTGTGACCTTGGAAAGATTGATCCAGGTTCTGGTGTATGTGACCTCCACTTGAGTGAGGGTTACTTGGATTGCTCCCTCTTCCTTGGTGACCTTTGCCTCTTCCTCTGCTGAAAGAGAATTGAGTTTTGAAGGCATTGGTGATTGACTCATCTGTGAGATGCAGTCTGGTCTCGTGTGTCAACAGGGAACCAATTAGTTCATCTGTTGAAAAACATGACAGATCCTTGGATTTAAGGATTGTTGTAACGACCATTTCAAATTTCTTTGGTAAACTTATGAGGACTTTCTCAACAATGCATTGATCAGGGATGGCTTCACCAGTCAATTTGATCTGGTTCACGATTCCCATGACTCTGGTCATAAACTGATCAACATTTTCAGACATTGTCATTCTTAAAGTCTCGAATTGCGTCCTCAAGGTCTGCAGTTTGACTATTTTGACCCTGTCATTTCCTTGGTAGGATGATTTAAGGATGTCCCAGGCCTATTTTGAAGTAACAGTGCCTCTGATTTTTGAGAAAATCAAGTGATCCACTAAATTCTAAATCCATAATTTTTCCTTGTTTTCTCTGTTCCTTTATGTTTCCTGAGTAGTTATCTATTGGTTGGTCATGGCAGCAAGGTCTGTTGGATCTGGTTCCACATATATCCAAGATCCACTAGATCTTAGCACTCTTTTTCTTGCAAGAAGGATCTCATTCGAAGAGACCAAAACTCATAATTCTTTCCAAGAAGAATCGATCCTTTATTTGGTCCTAAATTGCTAGACGTGGCCATCTTTTAAAAAATTTAATAAAAAAAGAAAGATTGTTAGAAAATTTTGTGTTTACTTGTTTCCTGCGTGTAAAACTAGGTCTTCGAAGTTCTTTCAGTGACTTCAGACCGAAATACGCGGTGTAGACCACTTCTTTGACTTCGATCTGGCTAGATCTGACTATTCGAGTGCGAGATTTGTGGATTCGGAGCTCTAAGCTCTGTTATTTTACAACTGTTGCAAATGTAATGGCGGAATTGGTCCAAATGCGAACTTAGCCCCATGCAAATAAGCACTCAGCGCGAGCTCCTTCTCCACGTGACCACTGGATTAGCCCACAAAGGGTGCATTGTGTTTGACAACCTCGAGAGTATTGGCGTGTGAGCCACTCCTGACTCTCCAACTCCCGAACTCTGAAAAGGGGCTTAACGAGACCTCATATCCTCTTGTATCCTTCCTCCACATGACCATGACGCTATGACCACGGTCCACTTTTTGGGATTTCACAGTTCACGAAGTTGTGATACAACTCCAACCTTTCCTCCTTGTAATCCCGAAATTCAAAACTACGATTTATCCTCTGTTGCGGATCGATGGTCCAGATCCTCCTATGATCTTACGGTCCAGATCCTTTCGGGATTTCATGACCTTTGAACTCTCGTCATGATGTTCTCCAAACCCCGAACTCCGAAATGTAGAAATTTTGGAGCCTCGCAAATCAACGGTTCACGCTCCTCTGGATCTAACAGTCTAGATTTCGTCGGGATTTCGTGTTTCGCGAAGTCGAATGACTTTCACCTTCGTTCTCCCAATCCTCGAAATGTTGATGGCACTAGATCGATGATCTAGATCTCTCTTTGAACGACGGCTGCGATCGAGTCAGGGTTTTACACTTCGCGACCTCGGAGGATGGTGCACCTCTATCCTCCAGATTCCCGATTTCTCAACCGCATCAGATCGATGACTCACGATCTTTGTCGATCCAACAGCTCAGATCAAGTCGTGATTTCACGATTCACGAATTCTCACCGCAGTGTGCTTTGAAATTTACTCCATGCGAGTCAGCGAAATGCCGATATCTCACCACGTGTCCTCCTTGATGGATGGTCCCAAAGATTTCGGGATTTCATGACTTCGCAAGTCGGCTTTTCTCCTGTGCACTCCATAGGAATAAGGCTCGTGCACTTTCTCCCGGATCCGATGGCTATCGGTCCTCTGCGCTAAATCGGATGGCTGAAAAATATTTTTTCTTTTCTGTGCACTCCTTGTCCTTTATGAACTTGATGGAGGGCTAAGATCTGTTCGCAGGGCCGATATTATGGCTCTGTCTGATTGTCCTTTGCTGCTCTCACAGAATCTTCTCCAGAAGAAAGAATTTCACGAATTCTTTAAAGAACTCATGTATCTTTAATTGTTTCTACTCTCTGCAACTCTGCTTCGTGAATCTTTCATGAATCTTTAAATGCTCACGATTCTTTCGAGCATATTGCGCTCTTCTTCCTCACATTTGCTTTATGCAGTGATCTTTAGAGCGTATTTCAGACTGCGCGTTGTTCTCCAAGCTCTGTGAATAATCTCGCATCGTGTGCTCTTGTTGATAGTTTAAGCTCTTCGCTACTTAGGATCGAGCTGCTCTCCAGTCTGTGTGAAGAGGATTACATCTGAAGCTCTGATACCATGATAAAATGAGAAGTAGAGAATACAGAGAAATAGCAGAGTAGAAAATAGTATTCAGTATATTGAGTATATGAGGAAAAGAGTACACTGAGAAAAGGGAAAAGAGTTGAGCTAAGTAGGCTCAAGCAAATCAAGAACATCAAAAAACGATAGTACAATCAGACTGTTAAGGTTACATTATATTTAACAGGTTTAACGTTGGATGAGAGATCATCACTTTCACCGCCTAGTTGTTTCTAGCTCTTTCTCTCATTGACCAGAGGTTGTTCATGGTATGATCGTAGACTTCAAACATAAGTGGAAGATTCGAAAAAGAGTTTCACCAAGGGGAATTAAGTGCATCTGGTCCGATTTAGTCATAGAATATAGCTGTATACGGGTATGGTAGATTTCATTTCATAGCATTTTAGTGTTCGAAATTAATTTTTTGTTATCGCTGCAAGTAAACCTAAAAAGGAAAAGGTGCTGAAACAAAGACAGCTAGACTTTGCACCATAGGTAATTTATTGGAGCAGCTTGGCTGATTTAAAATGTAGTGAAATAGAATTTATCTGAGACAGTGATACAGATTATGTCCTTCTGTGTATGCTGTTTTCCATTGTCAATTGACTGATTTAATGTAGTAAAATAGAATTTATCTGAGACAGTGATACAGATTATACTACTTGTAGTGAATCCTAGATTATTATGTCCTTCTGTATATGTTGTTTTTCATTGTCAATTGCACTGGTTTGAGAAATGGATTCTTGATATTCTTTTGGAAATTTATCTCTTACGTATGTTCTACTAAGATTATTTTTCACACTAAGAAATTAATCATCACAGAAAGTACTTGATTGTGAACAAAGTGTGATAGACCAATGAAAAGCTCTATCGCTCTTCATTGGCCTCCTGCCTCCTGGACACCGCTAAGATCGATGTTAACCCCATAAACCCCAATGCCTTTGCACTCTTGGCTACTGTAGTTGGACTATTTGTAGCAAATGGTTCAAAGCATGGGCGAGTTTTGCGTTGTTTCTCTGAGCAGGTTATACATTGTATATGCATAATGTAAGAAAGGAATCTTTTATGATAGGCCCCTTTTATATCTTTATCGTTGTACCATGGTTCCTCTATCGTTTGTGAAGCCAACGTTATACTCCCGTTTGATCTCTGTGTTACTTTTAGATATATTATTCCATTAAGAGTGTGCATTTTACTGTTCAGTAAAAGGTGATTGTAAAATCGGTCTGTCATAGTGATTGTAAAATCTGTCTCTCACATAAGTGAAGGGAAGAAAAATATTTGAAATAAAACATTTTGCAGATCGGTATTGGGTGATTGTAAAATCGGTCTCATAATGATCAATCCTCCACATACATCAAGTCAGAGAGGTGAAAACTTACATTTGTAGTTTTACACCTTCAAAAATGTTTTCACATAACATGATTTAGTTTATTTGGATACTAGATATTTCTTGAGCTAAGATATTATATTTCATAATCATATTATTCTATCCCAAAGAGTTCCTATATAGTTTTGAAATGATAATCTTGAAGAACAGTATTCACCGAGGGGTGATTCAAGCTTTGAAACTAAAGCTTCGTTTCCATTGATTATATCTTTACTGATTATATCTTAATCATTGCTATTAGAACTCTTTTTTTTTATTCAATTACTTTTAAAACTTCAAAAGAAAGTGTCCATCTATGTAATATTATGCAATACCAAGAGAAAACATAAGAATATATATATATATATATATATATATATATATATATATATATATATAATTGATAATAGAGTATTTATCTTTAACAAGAAATTGGTTCAGTAAAAGTAATTTCCCATTTAATTATAAGAATTCATTGAAAATGCCACCTCTATGTTAAGCTATTAAGCCACTAGGGTAAATGAAACAAGTTTATAGCTCACTCAACCAACCTATTTACTTTTATAGTTACTCATAAGGACACTTTAACATCTCATCAAATTGTCAAACAATCATGGAACTCAATGGACAATATTGCATGAAAAGTCTAGAGAATGAATATCTGAAATGATAGAATGAATCAAGTGAATACTATTTGAGAGAGTCCAGAGAAATGATGATTGATATTTCTTTGACATGAGGAATAATGTATTTTTACACTTCCCCATTATGATTTTACTATGTAAAAAAAAATCCTTAAGCTTTCATTATTATGTGAAAAAACTTCCCCACCTACCTCTTACATGTATTCAATAATTGGTTTTTTAAATCAATAGAGGTTGATAGCTTAATTTAAGGCACATGGTAGAAGAAAGATGATATTTAAGAATAACACTTCAGTACTAAAATGATTACATTCCAATATTCCTCCTTTCCCCTTATCCATATTCTATATAAGTGTATTTACATCATTAACTTTCTTATCCATTCACTGGTTATCCCTTAGCCTTAAGCTCCACACTAGGCATCTATAAAATTAAGGTCCCAAGTTGTTCATTGAAGTACTTAAAAACAAATGGGAAATGAAAACATAAGGGGTTTACATAGCTCTCAGATTCAAAGCTACATTAATATGGGATTTAATATCACAACTAGTATCTATTCGCATGGGATTTAATTACAAAATTTAAATTTGTAGCTTCGAAACGAGAATTCCTCACAGCTCTTTCTCTTAGGACTACAAGCACCATAATGGTTTCCTTTACGAAACATGGGACACACAAATTCATGCCACATAGTAACTCATAATAAATTAATCTACTCTTCACATGTTATTCGGTACTCCAGTGAGGGAGTAACTCTAAGACCTCACGCTCCAATACCATGATAAAATAGGAGAGTAGAGTATAATACAGAAAATATTCAATTACCTTAAATATCAATACATTAGACTCTATTATATAGAGTGCACATGTTGTTATAACTTATTTCAAGGATAATTGGAGAGGTTGAGATATTCTTTCAACCACACACCAAACAAAGATCTCACCAATCCAACTCTTTGACAATCTCTTAAGATTAATTCTACTTCTCAATACATTAGCATGCATATTAGATAAGTAAGAATTATATATTCCAACACTAAGATCATTGATGACCATGAATATAAACAATTAGATATTTTAGAAATAAGAAACATTTTAAACCTTTGCACATTTCTCATTCCTAATTGAACCTTTGTTATCTGCTTAGACAAGTTACAACTAGCAACCGTCTCATATTTGAGAATACACTAACAAAATTAAGTAACAAACATTTTACAACCTGAAATGATTATCAATTGTTTGATCATCAAGTCTTCATATGTTAGATTGTTCGAATAAAAATCATGAGATTAACCGTCAACCAACTTTGTGCACGCATTAAGATCTGCACCCTTATATCTCCTATAACAAAAGCCACCATGAAAATTATGTCAATTCTTTAAACACAATGAAAGTTCGATTTAATTTGAAAAATTATAAATGGGAAATTCACATAATTGTTAAAAACAAGTTAATCAAATTTGGTCTACAACATATAGGGATCCTTACTCATAAGAGATACGTGTGAAATGACTTCTGAATCAATTCCCTCCTCTCAATGATCACACTTGATTTTAAAGTGGATCATCTCCAAAATACGCTATGTGATGTAACCCAACTCTCATCCATCAATCATTTCCTTTATTTATGACATGATAACATAGATTTCTGATAAATTGCATCTATTGGCTTGTTAGTGCACTCACCTTTATGCCCTAAAATTTTGGCTTTTCTACTTCCATTGTCGAGAACTGTTAGTAAGCCGTATGCAAGGTTGAAAAAAGGCATCTGAACACAATGAGAGTCGAAGCTACTACATCCAAACCTGTAAGTGATAAGAAACGAGCACATACCAAAATCTATGAGAAGCGCAAAGAAACTACTACTCCTAGAAAGAGAGTAACGCCCAAAAGGATAAATGATGTATATCAGATGCTAGCTGTAGCTATTACAAGTCATATTTCAAAT
>ML824996.1:0-22592 GCA_009831015.1 Picea engelmannii
CCTAATGTGCTGAAAATGAAAGTGGAGAATAGACTAGGAGGGCCCCAAAGGTGCTACAAGAAAAACACTACAAAGGGGTGTGGCCTACACAATGAAGTATTACTAGAAACAACTCTACAAGATGACAGGAGCAAGTTAATACATTCATGCATAAGACATCAAAGGAAAAAGAGGGAGCAAGTTAATACATTCATGCATAAGACATCAAAGGGAAAAAGAGGGAGAAACTATTGATGAAGTAACTCCATGGATCTAAAGAAGCAAGTTATCTAATTAGCTTCAACTATATGGTATGAGGTTAGGCACATGATTAGGGTATAAAACTCATATTAAAAATAACTGGAAGGGACATTGCCACTTTTATATCGATTTTATTAATATAAAGGGAGTTGCAACCACTACCTTTCCTGCAAACCCACTAAGGGCATCCTCACTATCACCATCAACATTGTAGGCCAATAGAAGTGGCACTAGATATTTTGCATAGTCTTGGTTGTGCCAAAATGCCCATCGCATGAGCGGGGGGCGAAGCCCTCGTGAATCAACACCAGGCAATCATCAAATTGAGGTACATAGAGCTGGTTGAGTTTGGTTCACCATTGGGGGTTGATGTAAGTTAGCCCAAATCTCACCAAACTGAGGATCCTTTGCATACAACTCTTTCCATATGCCATAGGATGCACAACAGACTTCTAAGATTTGAAAGACTTGAGTAGGTAGCCAACTCAACAAATCTACCATCTTATGCTAACTATACTTTCTTGAGGAGCTTGACTTGGAGAATCCCGTGGTTCCACCATTTCTTCTTTCTTGGAGTGAGGTTGCATCCATCTATGTGTTTCTGTTTTATGAGGTAATGTGGTAAGTTGTTCCGAGGTGAGAGTCTTCTTCAGTAAGAGGTATTCATAATTAGAGGGTTTAGTTCGAGTTTCTCTTCTTTGTTGTGGTGTTGTTCCTCGTCGAAAGGTGGTCTAGATTTTGTAGGAGCTCCTTGCAACACTTGTTGGTCTAAGAAGTAGGAGTGACTGCTACACTTGGGGATGGACTAACTGATTGATCTATCTTAACAAATCCTCACTAAGATTAAGATACAACTGAACAAACATATGGAGCTTCCCAGATTATCTTCCTACAACTACATATAGAGTCTAATCCTAATTGCTACTACCTACATATCCAATTGATTTGATTCTTCATCTTGATTTTGTGATGCCTTGTGCCTTGTAATAATTCCTGATATTGCTGGGGCAAGTCTTTTTCGGAGATGGGATCCGTTGAGAGCCTTCCTCCTCTTTAGGGCCATATGAGGTGGGAGACGGGGAGATCAGGATCTAGGGGAGGGAGAGGAGATGGAAGAAGACAAGTCACAGAAAAAGTAAGGAAGGAAATCGAACAAAGAAAGAAGGGATGAAGCAACCCAGAAAGATAAGTATTTAGGAACACAATCCACGTTGGAGACATTTGGCGGTGGGTTCAAATCCTTAATGGTGAAAAGATGAATACAATCTCCTGGAATTGCAGGGGTATGGGGGGTGATCAAAAGACAGGTAGCATGCAAGACATTCTTAGATTTGAAAGGCTTGCTCTTCTCCTTCTCTAGGAAACGAAACAAGAGGAAAGAAACATGTTGGAAGTAAGCAATAGAAATTGGTGAATTAGCAATAACATAACAATTAGCTCGAGCGGAGCCTTAGGGGGACTCTACACCAGCTAGGATCCATCCAAGTTAGACTTCAAGTAGTTCAATTCCCATCATTCGTGAGCTTGGGTTTCTTCATACAAGGATCAAAGTCTATATGCTTTGGTTGTGTAGGGTAAACACATGCATGAATATTGACTCCAAATTTTCTAGCACGAATATCGGTATAAAGCTAAGAAGATGAGCAGTTCAAGTGGCTAAAGTGATTAGTAAACGTCGAGTGACTTAGCAGTATGATTATCTTGGCGAGCTCCTAGTTGCCTAGATCGAGTAGCCTAATCTGCTAGTTCTTGCTTCTAGTCCCTAAAGAAATGAGGTAATCTTTTGTCGTTTTTGTCCTAGGTACATGGATTTTGGCAAGCTAATCTACAAGCTGGGGAACGAGCCACTCAACAAGTAACTGCTCTTTTTTGTCTCAATTTAAAAGAAAAGGGAATAGACCAGAAGAGATAGGGGAATAGAAGAGTCTTTCCTCTATGGCAAGTCTAGGATGGCAAGCTCTCCTTCTAATAGCTTTAGCTGACATTAGTGGATATGCTGTGAGTTGAGGACTTGCGGGTTTAGGACTTTCCTTATGACTTGCCTAATGACAAGGAGGGAGAACTTGCCTTGAGACATTTGAGCCATAATCAAAATATCGCACTCCGGTGCTTATCTATCTTTTTCGGAAAGGGTATCTTTCTCGGGGAGGTCGAGTTATCTTAATAGCCGTACCCACCAGTGTTATTATAAAAAAGTTAGGAGAGCTAGTAGGTCCACCCACGCATAGATGGATAGATTCTTTATGAGGTGTTCTATGAAGCCCGAGCCCAAAATATCTCAGCAATGGTGGGCATAGCAATTAAGGATATCTAACTGTATAATTGACCAATAAAGGAAGGATAGTTTGATTGACCATTCAAGGAGGTGTGATGCGAAGCCTGGACCAAGAACCATGAGGTGTGATGCGAAGCTTGGGCCCGTAGAGCGTGAGCGAGGGGCCATTCTGCTGGGGTTGTCTTTAGCTGGCATTTGCTGATAAAGTTGTACAAAACTTATTCCTTAAACCTGCGACTGTCATTGGGAGACACAAATTCACCAAAACTAGGAGAACATTCCTATGCTTTGACTTTTTGGTTTCGTGTCTATTATCTATCATTCTTTTAAAGCCTTACCCACAATTAGCCATCAGGTGAACCAAAACACTTGTAAAGCATAAGGTTGAATGAATAAGGCTCGACTACTATTTATTTTCTATGACTGATAGGAGCAGGTCCATAAGCAAGGATTGAGTGAGCTACGAACGACAAGGCACGGTACAAAGGCGAAAAAAATCCCTAATGAATGGTCGTTCTCTCTATTTAATCTTTCACACGCAGACAATCATGTAGTGCCATGAAAAAGAAAGGCAACGAGTGGGTTAGTTCACTAAGGCATCAGTTGTAACTTAATAAAGCATGAAATAACAAGTAATTTCATCGGAATAACTTATCCTTAGATAACTATTTTAAACAATGTATAAGCAACCACGCTTCTCGACCTTCGTGCTGTGGTCCTCCTCATTATCATGGGTTCGGGGGGAGCTAACCGACTATGTTGATCTTGATATTAATAAAGTGGTATTTGCTAGTAGAAGACTCAAAATGAAGGGTACCTAGGCATACCCTTCTCCCTCCCTATTGAGCGAGTGCTAACCCTTCATTCAAGATGTAAATCAGTCTTTCTTATAGAATCGAGGAGCAGTACAACGCTCAAAACCTTTCCAGCCTTTTACAGATGAATGTGCCCATGGTGTGCCGCTTATATGGTGTGAGAAAGTCAACAGGGCATTCTTAAAGAAAGGGTTGCGGGGTCGACCGTAGGTAGAAAGTTGGAACAATGTGAATGGAAGAAAGAATGTATCGTACTCTCTCTCTCTCTCTCTCTCTCTCTCTCTCTCTCTCTATATATATATATATATATATATATATGAACCACTTTGGAAAGGAGATTGACTCAGCTCGGTCAAGGGTCGGAGTCGGATATATATATGAACCACTTTGGAAAGGAGATCGACTCGGCTCGGTCAAGGGTCGGAGTCGGTAAGGACCATCATACGAGTGAGTGCATAAATTATCTCCCAACGCCCTTCCCTTTGGGGCTCCTTAAAGGTCGATCACCAACATTACATTGGACAACACTCTTCTTTGTGGAAGAAGTGGAACCAAACCCTAATGTGGCCTGGGCAAGGCGACGTGTTCCCTTCTCCTCATCACAATTGATTCCTGCAAATTGGCTAACTATCTTATTGTGAATACTATATCTAATTATTACCTGAGAATCCGTGTCATGTCTTCACCTAACCCCTGATAGATGTCTTGATGGTCTTCTTCATAAAGAATAACTCCTCTTGTTATAGGTCTTGTTATTGAACAATGCATGAATTGAATAGATGTCTTAATGAGCTTAACTAACCTTATTTTCCTCCTAATGAACCTGATGAATAGTTTGGTTGATGGACTTGATGAATGAATGGATGTCGTCACCTGATTGATTTCATTGATTGATTGAATGGTTCTGATGAATAGATTGATTGAAGCTATAATGGGCTTGACTGTCATTGAAAGAGAATGAATGCCAAGCTTATTTCCTCAAGCTGTTTCAAAGAGTAAATGAATATCTGTAACTTGGGTTTGCACCTGTACTACCTGGACGAGTATCGGGGTTTGGTAAGAGATAAAGGCAAGACACTCTACTATTAGGTAGAGTATCGAAGCTCACTTTTGGGTTAGGTGCTCTCCTCGTCGGGCTTTCCTCTTGTTATGAAAGAAGAGGTATAGTTAGTGAACAAGAGTATCATTTAGTTAAACAAGAGCTACTTTGTCTTCAACAATCTAAATTGATTCCTTAAGAAGAGAACCTATTAAATCCAAGTAGGTGAGGGTTAGTTAGTTGTGTGAGTGAGCAGTTATTGAGACTTTCTATCTCCATAAATCTATAAACGACAAATATAGTAAAGATGGAGTCTATTGTACTTTACATGTATTCCTTGCCTTATGGTGGGTAGGATGCATGATTGTTGAGGAGAAGCCAGGTTTCTATTCTGAAATCTAATCTATATCCGATGTTCTGGGTCCCTTCGATATGATCTATCATGGCCATATGTTATCTAAGATTTGAATTAACTAGAGTTCTCACTTATCTCCTTGTAGCTCAAGAGTAATATCTACTTAAGAGACTTTATATCTCCTAGACTTTAAGCATACTAAATCTATCCTAAAATTTCTATAAACTAAAGAGACCTAATATCTCCTAGGAGTCTCTCTACTTAAGCATACTTAATTTATACTAAAGGATCTCTCAACTAAAGCATACATTAGATCTCCTAAGAGTCTCCAAAAGCATACTTTTCTAAGAATATAGCTAGGTCAAAGTGAAACCATTAGCTAGTCCATTAAATATGATCTAACTATATTATTAGTCTAATATAGCTAGATCATCCTAAACTCGTATCTACCTTATACTGGTCTTCTTGATACGGCCTTCGCAGGCTTACTTAGAAGCAAAACCGACTTACTTAGAGTTCTTAGAACCATTTTGCCTACCACATGATCTGAGCCACTACTATATAATGTTATTTAGTTGCTATATCCTCTAATAGTAGAATTTGAGCACCCGTATATATGACAGGAAGAGAAGAGACATATTTGAGTCTTTAGGAAAGAGGGAAGGAAGAGAGCCCTACCTGATTAGACACTGGGAAGGAAAAAAGGGTTGCTCAGCGAGAGGGAATTGGACGTGCTAGATAACTGGACAAGAAGAGAGTTTTGATTACTAGCCATTAAGATACCATCTCAGATCGCTGGCTAACGAAGAAGATTTAGTGGCCCCGAATCACTGGACATTATGATTATTATGAAGCCATCCCCGATAACTGGCCATTATGATGAAAACAACCCGGGTCAATTGCCATTATAAATATGAAACCAACCCCGATCAATGACGGATTACTTACTTACTTAATGATGGGGGAGATCACTGGCGCATGACAGGTTGACAGAGTTAGTTTGGCTAATCTCTACTATTCGATAGTAGGTAAGCCATAAGCAAGCATGAGAACTAGGTTGTGTTGAGTCAACTACAAGCAAGGATGAGAACTAGGTAGGTAAGCTTCAAGATGAAAAGTCTATAGGTAGTGAGTTCTTGGTCAAGCCCTTCCTAGACTGAGGAAGACAATTACTAATCAAAGAACAAAGGGTCTTGCTCTTGCTCCTTGTTGTATAGAGATGCATTGTTGCTCCTCTTGGGCTTGTTAGTGCTCTTCGCTATTCATAAACTCTTCCCAAAGTAACAAGCACTACTTGCTGCACCAGGTGTTAGCACCAGAGGTCACCTCTAGATTGCGGCAGAGGTAAGTCTAGTGCCCATCAGTGTTATGTCACAGGTTGGTTACAAAAGGGTCAAATGGGCGCAATCTCAAGAAAATATTGTCTTAAGTCAGAATACTGGGCTGATATGCACAAGCATGTGAGGTCTTGGTTTAATTTTAGTCAATAGGTAGTGGTAAAGGTGAGTAGGAGGAAGACTTTGGCGAGAAACTGTAGAGGTCTGTCGAAGACATCAGGTTTTCCAGCAA
Organism: Picea engelmannii; assembly: GCA_009831015.1. NCBI lineage: Eukaryota > Viridiplantae > Streptophyta > Pinopsida > Pinales > Pinaceae > Picea > Picea engelmannii. The sequence continues at coordinate 6,294 of ML824996.1, forward strand.
CCCAGGAGGAAAACTTAAACACAAGATCTACTTGAATTTAAATCTCAAAGCAACTGAAAGGAATTATAACAACACTATAATCAAACTTTCATCATAATATAGTCACAATAATTCAAGTGAATTGATCAATCGTGAACTCTTTCAGTATCGGAGGGAAACAAGAGGGAGCAAGAAAGATGACTTTCATTAAACAAGAAATCTCAGATTACCAAGCATAACCAGGGAACCAGAGTGTTCATTAAAACTTTACAAATCGAGAGCTTTGCTCTACCATCGACCATAACAAAATATCAAAACTGAGTATTTGTACTTGGAACAATTTGTTACCATGAGAGATGTGACTTGGCTATCACATTCAAGGCTTTGCGTCTTCATTTTCCTCTGTCAAATTGCACAAATTGCACTTGCATTCTCCTCTGTCAAATTGCACTTGCATTCTTTTGTCAGACGCAAGATCAGATCAATATGGGCTTCATAAGAAAATCCATGGCAGGGGAACTTTCAGTTGACTGTCTGCCTTCCACGACCCATTTTCAATGCTTTTCATTTAAGTGGTGAAATGAGGTTTCAACTACCTTTTCCATTTTCATTAACTACTTTCATCAGGATTAGGGTGAGGCTTGACACCCATGAATGTTCCAGGAGATGTTCACAACTCCTTCGAGTCAATTCTGGCACCTCGAAGTCATGCAGATCTTTATCTGTGACCAACTCGGGTGCTTTGATCGTTTGCGCAGTTTCGTTTCATCTGACCTTGGGCTGCAACCATGTGCCTAATTCCCAGGCGCTTCGGGATTTTGCGTTTCGCGAGCTTGCATTGTGATCCTGCTAAAATTTATGAATCGCGAAAGTGCTATTGTTTGGATTGGGAGACATGTATCCCTTTGCATTAGACGACCTTGCTGAATATCAACATTTCGAGACCTTGGGCCGTCGACATTTCTCACTTCAACTACCCCGAAACGACTTTCTCCATGCTGATCCTGCGCCACGTGTCTTTCTGGAATGGGCTGTCAAGATCATTTTGGGACTTCGTGTGTCGCGAGTCTTCAAGTCTCTACCCTCCTACTTTTCCAGACTCGCGAAATTGCTTAAAGCTGATCTATCGGTCTAGAGCTCTCCTTTGATCAACCACTACAATCTTATCGCGATTTCGCATTTCGCGAGTTCTGATGACTTGCTCCTTGACCGCTCCACCTAGCGAAACCACAAAATGTTAATCTTGCGCCACACGTCCTTCCCCGTACCAACGACTAGGATTGACCTTGCGATTTCGGATCTCTGTTTGACGCTGTACTTGATGCAACTGTATGATCCCGATCACTCGATGGCTGTCGATCCGATCTGCCTGATGGATCTCCGCTGTCGAAAGTTGATCTTGCTCGCTCGCTTGATTTGAGTTGATATCAGAGTGCTTCAAGTGTTGCGCTCGGTTTTCATGAATGAGGCCTGTGTAGTTTACTTGAAAGACTGGCCGAGGGCTTAGGGAAACAACAGATTAGAGACAGAGATGAAGAGGGGAACGATCGACCCAAAAGAGAATTGGAAGGTTGAGCGCCGACACTTCTCAGGGAGACAAAGAAGAAAACTATAAGCCGAAAGGAAAAACCTTATGATTGGATCTGCAAAAGGGGGGAGAGACAGGCAAAAATACAGACTTAGGTAGAAACCGCAAACCTCTAAGGCTTTGACAAGTTTATGTGATAACATTTGGCTCCATAGGGGATGGCATGCTCCCTGCGAGCTGCCAAGAACAAGTAGTTCCAGTGCCTTAGCTTTGGGTTATGGAGCCTCCTACTAAAAACAAAATAAACATAAAACGAGAGCGGTATTTACAATGGTGGGACATCCACCGCGACTTTAAACAAAAAACTTTTTAAGGAAGTGCCCATTTATTGGGCCACCAAAAACTTCATCACCCTCCAAATTCTGCAACCTGTAAGTATTATTTGGAAATGCCTTAGAAATCTTGAAGGGACCAATCCACAATGCATCAAATTTGCCATGCTTGCCTTTGTCCTGTTTGGGCGCATCGCATTTTAGTACTAGATTTCCCAGCTGGAAATCCTCCTTTCTCACTTTCTTGTCAAAAGCTTGCTTGATCTTCTGCTGACGGTCATGTGCCCTATCCATCACTTGCTTTCTAGTCTGCTGCACTTCTACCAACTGATGTATCCTTTTGGTCATGTCGTCAGGCTCTCCTTGGCAGTTCTGAAAGAATTTCGCCATAGGCAGGGCAAGCTGAGGAGGAAATACTGCTTCAGTTCCATATACTAGCTGGAAAGGAGAGAGACCCAACGACCTCTTTGTTGTCACTCGATCGGCCCATAAAGCAAATTTGAGCTTTGAATCCCATGCTTTCTTGTTGTCCTCTAGCAGTCTTTTGATGATTTTTATCAGGGTTTTGTTAGAGGATTCTGCTAATCCATTGCCTTGAGGGTAGTAGGGGGTAGAGTGGATCAATGAAATCCCGAACTGCTCACAGAATCTGATCAATGGCTCAGACTTGAAAGATGCAGCATTATCAGTGATGATCCTTTTCGGACAACCAAACCTTGCTATAATATCTTCAAGAAAACCAATGATTACTTTGTGAGAAGCACTCCTTGTGGCGATAGCTTCTATCCATTTAGTGAAGTAATCGGTGGCAGTCAAGATCCATCTATGCTGACTGCTCGAAGGAGGACGAATCTCTCCGATAAAGTCTAGGCCCCACTGTTGAAAGGGTCTTGTAACTGCCACATGCTTCAATGGCAGAGACTTGAGTTACTGCTTCCCAAAGAATTTCTGACACTTGATGCAGGCCTTGATTTTCGCACAGATATCAGTGAATAGAATAGGCCAGTAGTACCCAGCCCTGAGAATTTTGTAGGCTGTGGTTTTTTAGAAATGATGTCCTCCACATAGGCTGCTATGAAAATCAAACATAATCCTCTGGGCCTCCTGTGGATCTAGGCATCTCATAAGCACTCCAAGAGGGTCTTTCCAATACAAGACCTGGTCAATAAGGCAATATCTAATTGCTTTGAGCTTTAGATCTCTTGCTTTGCTCTTCCCCATTCCATCTGGAGGTCGCAACTCTTGCAGGAAATATATAATGTCTTTATACCAGGTGCATTCTGCCAATGGAGGGTTGTCTTGAGGGCCTTTATCAGATACTTTATCCTGCTGATTTTCTGAGCAAATGTTGATGAAATTGACCCTCAAAGCTTTACAATTAGATTCAACCAATAGCTTGGCTAAACCTTGGCCTTTAACTAGCTTGGTGGGTTTTATTTCCAGAGCAAATTCAAGGATTCTCAATCTACTTGCTCCTTCTCCCGTTTATGTCGGGCTGGATGAGAATGTCCTTCACAGAAGCTGAAGGAACATAGGCAATGATTTTTGAATGCAGAACATAGACTCTAAAAGCTTTAAGAGCTTTCACCAAGGCATAAGCCTGCTTCTCCATGATGTCATATCTGACCTCTGTGTCTCTTAGCGCTCTGCTGAAAAAGGAAATAGGCTGCTCCAACCCTACGTCATTCTTTTGTAGTAAAACAATGGCAGGACTGATCAACACAAGTGCCTTAGTCAATGGCTTTTTTATTTGGTTGAAGGATTCTCTGGGCTCAACAATCCATTTTACTCCATTCCCTTTCCTGAGCATGGTGGTGTTATGCTTCACCAATTCAACAAAATTTGAAACAAATCTTCTCAGAAAATTAATTTTGCCAGGAAAGACTGAACCTCCTTCTTGGACCTACGAAGTGACAAGGCTTGAATAGCTTCCACCCTGCTTGGATCAATCCTGACCCCCTCGACTGATACAATGTGCCCCAACAATTTTCCTTCTTGCATAGCAAATAAAAACTTCTTGGGATTGAGGGAGAGACCAAACCTTCTGCATTTCGAGAAGGCCTTTCTCAGATGTTGACGATGTTCTTTATCAGATTTGGAGAAGACTGTTATGTCATCCAGATAGATGACCACAAATTTATCTCTTTCTCCAATGAATGCGATGTCCATGGTTCATGTGAAGGTTGCTCCTGCGTTCATCAATCCAAAGGACATTTTGGCATACATGAATGTGTCCCAAGGAGTGGTGAAGGCTGTCTTTTCTCTGTCTTCAGGCAGGACAGAGATCTGGTTGTAGCCAGAAAAGCCATCAATCATGGAAATTCTGGATGCACTTGTCACCCTTTGCAATATGTGTTCCATCTTTGGCAAAGGGTAATTATCCTTCTTAGAGCTTTTGTTTAGATTTCTGAAGTCAACACACAGTCTGATTTCTCCATTTTTCTTTCTCACCGGGACCAGGGTGGCTACCCATTCAGAGTATCTCAAAGGGATAATGATTTGGGCATCCAACAACTTTTTTACCTCTTTTTCCATAATAGGCAACAACATGGGATTTATTTGTCTTAATTTCTGCCTAAATGGTTTGGCCTCATCTCTCAATGAGATCTTATGCTTAATGACGTTAGTGTCATATGTTCTGAGGTCTTCATAGGTTCAAACAAACACATCAATGAATTCCTTTAATAACTCAACACACTCGACCCTCTGCTCCTTTGACAGGCTACTTGACAACTTGACGAATTTCAGATCCTCCTCTGTGCCAATATTGCACTCAGCGACATCAACATCTTCAGTTGGGCCTTTAAACTTTACTGCCACATCGTTCCCATCGAACAATCTTTCTAAAGGAACTAGTCCCTTTGGACTGTGGTTTCTAGGCAGTTGAACAATATGGTGATTAGCAATTTTATTCAAAAATACTTCGAGGGGAGGGTCACCTTTGGAATCATGATCTTGATCAATATGTAATGCAGAGAACTCATCAATCGACTCAAGAAATCTTCCGATTTCAAGATCATCCTCGAACATCTTCCAATGTTTGATATTATCAGGTACGGAGGGCCTATATTTAATCTCAACATCATACTTGAGCTTATGTGGTAGCAGGACTCTGAACTGGCTTGCTGAGGCGACCAAAGAATCAGCCATAGTATTTTCTTCTCTTGGAATGAATGATATGTTGAAGGCTGAGAAGAAATTGTCAACCAGATCTCACACTTCATTTCTATATGATCTCAGTCGAGGGTGTTTGGCCTGATAAATATTTCTGATCCGCTGGACAATCAACTCAACACCCCCAAACATTGATATCTCTTCAATTCCCATGTCCTTTGCAACCCTCAAACCCAAAACAAGGGCTTCATATTTTGCCACATTATTGGTGGTTTCAAATTCTAACTTGAATGACATAGATACAACTTCTTGGACATGAGAAACATTGACCACTCCAGCTCCAGCGCCTTCTCTAGAAGAGGCTCCGTCGAAGAACATTTTCCACACGAAGGTAATTGGAGGAGAATCTTCACAGAGGGTAAGGGATTGCTTTTTGATTTCAAGAGGGGCTTCGAGAGCATCACTAAGCTGTAATAATCTTGATCCCAAACCAACATCAAGGGCAAAGCTAGGATGATTAGTGGGGTCTGCTTCATCACTAATAATGTAGGCCAACTGAGCTTCTCTGTACAGTCTCCTATGCTCCCCTCCGAACACTGGAATGGTAGCATATGTGAGGTCCATCTGTAAGGTTTCCCCAAGTCTTTTTATCCAAGATCTTGACAAGAGCATGCCAAACTTGGGGAGAACATCAACCACCACGATATCCATGACCACGTTCTTCATGGGCAGCTGAAACAAGGTCACAACCATATCTTTGATGACCCCAAGACATTGCACTCTCCTAGAGTCAAAATAATATAGGTCATGATAAGCCTTTGTGATTTCTTGTCCCAGTTCTTCCATAACAGTGTTGGGCATGAGATTATGAGAGAACCCTGAATCCATCAAAAAATTATGCAGTACCTTGTCATGTATGTTCAATGATGTGTAGAAGGGAGGGGATGAGTCGTCTCTATCTTCTACCATGGGACCTAAGATGACTGTTGGCTTCTCGTCTTGCAAATTGATTGAGTCTGAGGGATGATACAAAGGTTTAGGGAGCAACAATTTAGATAGGGATCTCTTAAAGTCTTCATGCTTGACTAGCTCTGAAAGGGGTATCGAGACCCTAATCTTCTGAATTTCATGCTTAAAGTTAAAATAGGAGGGGAGCTTCAGAGTTTCCTTTACCTTTGGGATAGGACTTTTGGCTACTGGTGAGGGATTCTGGGCTTTCTTTTCCCTGCTGCTGTTTGCTGCGTCTTTGGCGAGCTTGTATGCTCTGGGAGGCTGATCAGAGATGTGCGACTTCCCATCTTTCTTCTTAGACCCAAGGTTATATCTATTTGGGCTGTCGCTGACCTTATCCCCCTTGCTTAGCTCGTTTAGTTGAATGTCCATGAGAGACTCCTCGTATGTTGATTGAGTTAAGTGAGGAGAAGAAGAAGCGTCTTCAAGACAATGAATTTCTGGGTCAAGGTCCTCTTTTTCTCTGTTCTCATTCGCAACAAGGTTGTTTTGAAGAGGGGTCTGAATTTTGTGATCATCCCTATCTCTTTTTCGAGGTTCTCTTTGTATAATCCGAGGAGCATTGTTGTTCGACCTCCTAAAGTTGCCTATGTTATCAACATTTTGAGGATTTCTGTATGTCTGCTTCCCCTCTAATTCCAACCTTACCATTCTGGTTGAAAGCGATTTTAGTAACTTGGTTACTTCGTCCATTTGAGGGGGGAAGGCAGAGGAACTGGAGGTTGAGGCTTCAACTCTTCCTCATCCTTTGTCTCTGTCAGCCTTATTTCTGAGTCGGTCAACTGCCAATATGTTAGATTCTACTTCAAGCGCTGCATTTTGCATATGAGCCGAGGAGATAGCTTTTCTCTCTCTTAACAAGAGGCATAAGTCATGGTTAAAAGCATTAGCATAGGTAAATTTTGGCAGAGGCTTCTGTAGGCTTTATCTCAACAGGGATCTTATTGTACATTTTGTTGAATCTTTTGGAGAAGTCAGAGACAGACTCTCCCTTCTTTCTCTTTAGGGACCCAAACTCTGTGATATAATACATGAAGTCCTTTTTATACCCCCATTGTCTCAAGAAGATATCATCTAAAGCCTCAATCCCATCAATGGATCCAGGGGTTAAGGCCCTGAACCACTTTCTGGCTTCTCCATCAAGACTGTGGACACAAATTCTCATCCATACATTTTCGTCTACTATGACATAGTTATCATCATAACTATAGAAAGATGGAAGGTGCTCTTCTGCGGTAATATCTCCCTCTCCCGTGAACTTAGGCAACTGCTTAAGGTAGCCACCGACTGAGAGGGCATTAAGAGGCTGAGGCAAAACAAGAGGGGCGTAATTGGCAGCTACTATAGTGTCCATTCTATTTCTTGGGGGATTAGCTCCTGCCATAGGGATGATAGGTGGAGGAGAACTAGGGGGGAAGGGGTTCAGACAAGGGATACTGGAACTGAGCTTCTGGGAGGAAAGGGAAACAACATAGGATTTGGAGAAAAGGTTACAGGGCTAGAGGGAACAAAGGATTCCCTTTCTACAAAATCAATAGCTCTAACAGGAGGGGGAGTAATAAAACTTGGAGTGGGAAAATCTTCCGAGGTCTGGGGTCTAGACCAAGGTACAACTCCAGGGGAGAGACGGGTGACAAGGATTTCTCCCTCCAAACCTAGACCAGGAGGGGAAAACTCAACAGGAACACTCCCAAACTTTAAACTTCGAGAAACTCCAACAGACGGTATAATAGGAAAACGAGAAGCAGAGATTAGAGTTTCTAAAGGAGGACAATGAAAATCATCAGAAATACCTGGTTCAACATCATAAGTACCTTCTCGAGGGGCCTTTCCTTTTCTAACAATTTTCTCTGGGTCAACTTTAGACGTTGCTAAAGGTAGCGCTGGAGTAGACCTCGTGTGTCTGCCTCTAGAAGCCACAACTGAAACAGTGGAGTCACCACAATGGAGTTGTCAGGGGCACAGTAGCAACCTTCAATGTACTGAGTTTTGATGCACCTTCATAACTAGTAAGTTTTGTCGTTCAATCCTAGGGAAAATCTTCAATTTCGTCCCTGGCAGCGGCGCCAGAAATGTTAGCACCAGAGGTCACCTCTGGATTGCGGCAAAGGTAAGCCTAATACCCATCGGTTTTATGTCACAGGTTGGTTACAAGAGGGTCAAATGGGTGCAGTGTCAAGAAAATAACTTAGAAAACTGGACTGATATGCACAAGCAGGTGAGGTCTTGGTTTAATTTCAATCAGTAGGTTGTGGTAAAGGTGAGTAGGAGGAAGACTTTGGCGAGAAAATGTAGAGGTCTGCCGAAGACATCAGGTTTTCCAACAACCTAGGAGGAAAACTTAAACACAAGATGTACTTGAATTCAAATCTCAAAGGAACTCAAAGGAATTATAACAACACTATAATCAAACTTTCATCATAATGCAGTCACAATAATTCAAGTGAATCGATCAATCATGAACTCTTTCAATATCGGAGGGAAACAAGAGGGAGCAAGAAAGATGACTTTCATTAAACAAGAAATCTCAGATTACCAATCATAACCAGGGAAGTTGAGTGCTCATTAAAACTTTACAAATCAGGAGCTTTGCTCTACCATCGACCATAACAAAATATCAAAACTGAGTATTTATACTCGGAACAATTCGTTACCATGAGAGATGTGACCTGGCTATCACATTCAAAGCTTTGCGTTTGCATTTTCCTCTGTCAAATTGCACTTGCATTCTTTTGTCAAATGCAATATCAGATAAATACGGGCTTCACAAGAAAATCCATGGTAGGGGAACTTTCGATTGACTGTCTGCCCTCCACGACCAGTTTTCAATGCTTTCCATTTAAGTGGTGAAACGAGGTTTCAACCACCTTCTACATTTTCATTAACTACTTTCATCGGGATCAGGGCGAGGCTTGACACCCAAGAATGTTCCAACAGACGTTCACGACTCCTCCGAGTCAATTCTGGCACCTCGAAGTCATGTAGATATTTCTCTGTGACCAACTCGGGCGCTTTGATCCTTTGTGCAACTTCTTTTCATTTGACCCTGGGCTGCAACCGTGTGCCTAATTCCCAGGTGCTTCGGGATTTCATGTTTTGCGAGCTTGCATTGTGATCCTGCTGAAATTTTTGAATCGCGAAAGTGTGATTGTTTGGATTGGGCGACATGTATCCCTTTGCATCGGACGACCCTGTTGAATATCAACATTTCGGGACCCTGGTTCGTCGACATTTCTCACTTCAGCTACCCCGAAACGACTTTCTCCATGCTGATCTTGCGCCACATGTCTTTCTGGAATGGACGGTCAAGATCATTTCGGGACTTTGCGTGTCGCGAGTCTTCAAGTCTCTACCCTCCTACTTTTCCCGACTCGCGAAATTGCGAAACACTGATCTATCGGTTCAGAGAGATCAACCACTGCGATCTTATCGCAATTTCGCATTTCGCGAGTTCTGATGACTTGCTCCTTGACCGCTCCATCTCGTGAAACCATGAAATGTTAATCTTGCGCCACGCGTCCTTCCCCGTACCAACGACTAGGATTGACCTTGCGATTTCGGACGTCTATTTGACGTTATACTTGGTGCCATTGTATGATCCCGATCACTTGATGGCCGTCGATCCAATCCCCCTGATGGATCTTCGCCGTCGAAAGTTGATCTTGCTCGCTTGCTTGATTTGAGTTGATATCAGAGTGCCTCAAGTGATGCACCCAGTTCTCACGAATGATGCTTGTGTAGTTTACTTGAAACATTGGTTGAGGGCTCAGGAAAACAAAAGATCAGAGACAGAGATGAAGAAGTGAATGATCGACCCAAGTGAGAACTGAAAGGTTGAGGGATGACACTTCTCAGGCAGACAAAGAAGAAAACTATAAGTCGAAAGGAAAAACCTTACGATTGGGTCTGCAAAAGGGGTGAGAGACAAGCAAAAATATAGACTTAGGTAGAAACCACAAACCTCTAAGGCTTTGACAAGTTTATGTGATAACACCAGGTTGACCCAAAGACTTAACAAGCGGAACCTGCACCTAGTTTTGTTGCTACTTCACAATCTCAACTAGAATAGGTTTTGATTTTGATCTTTCGTACTTGTTAACATACCTCACCTTGCTGCTTTCTTTTCCCTACTTTCCTTGCCTTGATGAACATAACCAACTCTTCTACTGAACATACTCGACTATCAATGGTTCCCACTTATTTTCCGGTACTGAACATGCGCTACTTGACTTGGTTTGAAACTGAACTGTACATAGACAACTAATAGGTGGTGGAACCTTTCCTTGACTAACCTTCAATGAACTTGGTATTTATACATAAGGACGACCTACGAAAGGATCAAGCTCCTGGTCTAGACTAACTACAAATAAAATACAAAGGTAAGTCCATCTTATTTGATTTCACATGTGTAAACGAAGCTAACCAACTTATTGAGCTGAATTGAACATATAAATAAGTATCTAATCTTGGAAGATTTCCACTTGCAAAGAATCCTAACTAATTGCGCATGCAACTACTAACTAAAGAAAAACTTGGAAATATAATTGCATTGCTAAATATGAAATACCATCTAAATTCGAATTGAACTGATGTTGATGCATGCATGCGCCTCTATCAGTCTCCTCCATAAATTCCCTTGTGCACTCAAAATTGTTGGACAAAATTGTTGAAGGAGTGTGTATTGTTGCTACTGTACAGATTGTTGTACAAAATCTTTGTAGTAATACTTTCCTTGTATGAGCCGTGTTAGCTTTTTAGCTCGGAAGGTACTCCGCATGTTTTGTCTTGTATGCAAATGTTACCTTATGTTGACACTACTAGGCACTTAACTTTGTAATGTGTTTTTTATAAAGTTGTAAAGTGGTTCTTTTATTAAAGTGACTTTTTAATAAAGTGTACCTCTAATATTAAAGGTACACTTTATTAAAAAGTACCTTATTGATAAGATCTTAGATATAGTATCCTATACATATTATATATTAGTACATAAAGTATAACATTAGAGTTTTCTTGGCATAAACATGAGAATCAATAGATCAATGTATGTTTCAAATATATACTAAGCAGTTACTAAGAAATCCTCTGGTGTCCATTAAACTAAGCTTAAGAGGCTTAGAGCTAGTCTGTATAAGTTATACTGACTAGCTTTCTTTGTGATATAAAGCATTACATGATAAGAATACCAAGCAAAATGAAGTAGCCTCCAACTAGACATTCTGGTTCCCACTACATCATAACCACAACTGATTATCTCACTCGTTGGGCAGAGGTGGCACCAACCAGAGGCTGTAGCATACATATAGCCACCACATTCATCTTTGAGCATATCATATCCAGATTTGGATGTCCATGAAGTCTCGCTATAGATTAGGGCAGGCACTTCATGACTACTGCCATCTGGACCTTAACTCAAGAGTTGATGGTGCAACATCATACAAGCAATTTGTATCACTTGTGAGACAACGTGACAATCGAAGCCTTCAACATGATCCTAGAGTAGGGATTTACAAAGGTTTGTGCAAGAAATCGGGACAATAGGGATGAGTGGAAACGTGCAATACTTTGGGCATACTAGACGATGGCCAAGAAGTTAACAAGGCACACGCCATTTAGTTTGGTCTATGGCAGGGAAGCAATGATACTTTCAAAATTCATAGTACCTAGTTCGTTCATGGCACAAGCTACACAAATGTCCGAGGAATCGATTCCGAGCCGTCTGATGGAACTAATGGGGTTGGAGGAGGACAAGTTTAAACCACAACATCACTAGACAATAGAGAAAGTGTGACAGAGGGCATGGCATGATCACCATATCAAGACAAAGAAATTTGACAAGGGAGACCTGGTATTTCTCTATGATAGTAAGTACCTGAAGAACCCCCAAAAATTGCAAATGCACTTGTCCCTTTAGGGTCATGAAAATTAATGAATCAAGAGCTGTCCAACTAGCCCAACTAGATGGTACACTCTATGAGGGGTTGGTGAATGGCACCTTCCTGAAACCCTTCACCCCTCTAACAAACTAAGATGCCCCACTCTAACATAAGGAGCTTTGTATAGTCTTTTCATTTTCTATTCAAGTCCAGTCGAGTCGATAAAGCTCAATCCTACGACTGAGCCAGTGAGTCTAGATACCAGTTGTTGATATTATGGTAGTTGCGGGAGGTATTTACCTCCACGTGTAAACCTGACGAGAATAGAATACTCCGGAAAGCAAGAAGAAACCCTAATGAGTTGGCTAATAACCCTAGAAGACTTGTCGGCCCAAGAAGATAATTTATATTAGGTTATTAGCCTCCAAGAGAAGAAGTCGACCAGAAATAATAATAATATACTAAACAAACAGGTACCCAGAAGGAGAAGTCGGTCCCAATAAATCTGCCAGAACCACTATAAATACAGGGTGCCAGTCTCTCATTTGACACATCTCAGCAGTTGCAGAGAGCCAGTTCTGTGCAGTGCAGTTGCAGTCTTGTGTGCAGGTTTGGAGGAGAGCTGCTGGTGCAGCTGTTGCAACTACCAATTATGTTTTGGCTTGGACTATCTCTTGGCTAGGGTTTGGAATATCTGATCAACTCTTGTTGATGCGCTATCCTTGGGGAAAGGTGTGCTACCCTTTGTATGTCTATCTAGCCTAGGGTTTGCTTCCATAATGATTCTCTGTCAAGGTTAAGGTGCTCGGAGGGTGGCTTCGACCTATGGTTGGGTGACAAGGGTATTGTCAATGGTAAAACGAGCACACATCTTTCATATTCTAACAGGTTATGGGCCCACACGTCCTTCATTTAGTCTAAATGCTGGAAGGAAACATGGCCGCTAGGATATTGAGCTCGCTGAGGAACTGTCGCTAGGGTTACTAGCAAAAGCAACTTCCAAGACACTGTCACTAGGGTTACTAGCATAAGCAACTTCCAAGACACTGACGCTAGGGTTACTAGTAGGAGCAGTTGCATAAACCCTAATCCTCTTGTTGAGGCACCTTAAGTGAATGGATTGACCTAATCTTCGGATAGATCAGTGTGCTCTAGCCTAGCGCATCTCCTGATACTCTCAGCAAGCCAAGACATGAAGTTTGAGTTTGTGGTCAAATCTAGGGTTTGACCAAGTCAAAGCAACCATGACTTATTCTATGAAATTAGAGAACAAGTTAGATGGAGCCTCTAACTTCAGAACGTGGAAGACAAGGATTGACCTTATCCTTGCCAAGAATAAAGTTCTGGATATCGTGAAAGGAAAGATCGTGAAGCCAGAGTTTGAAGGAGGAAAAGAGAAGGAACCGCAGAACGTTGCAACTTTGGAGAAGTTCAAAGATGGTGACATAAATGCCATGAGTATCATAGTGGATTCTATAAAAGACCACTTGATACCCTACATCTCCCATCTCGACTCATCAAAAAAGATGTACGATGCCCTAACAAACCTCTTCTCAGTCAAAAACATTGGACAAGTAATGAATCTGAAGAATGAGCTCCGTGACATGAAGATGAATGATGATGACAACATAACATCATACTTTGTGAGAATTTCTCAGTCAAGAGATCAAATACAAGCTATTGAAGAGATCATCTCAGAGAAGGAGTTGGTAGACATAGTACTCAATGGTCTTCCCAAGACGTGGGATGCATTTGCCGCAAGCATGAACACAAGAAAGGAGTATCCGACACTTGAAGAACTTTGGACTTGCTGTGTTCAAGAAGAATCAAGGATCAGTGCAAAGGAGAAACCCCAAAAGAAGTACGATGATCAGGCCTTCACAACAAGATTCAAGAACTTCAGGAACAAAAGGAAGTTTGGTTCAAGAAGGAAGCCGGATCAAGAGAAAGACATTTCAAAAGTACAATGCTTCAACTATCGATAGTATGGTCACTACAAGAATCATTGTCTCGAGCTAAAGAAAAGGAAGGAGAAACACGAAGCATCAATTGCCGAAGAAAAGGAACTTACAAAGAAGACTAAGCAGGATGGAAGAGACTTCTTCTTCTAAAGGTAACAAAACTCTTCTCATTTCTTGTACATATCTTGTTTGCATCGTCTTTGTACATATCTTGTATATCTATCTCTTGGAAGATAATGTATTCCAAGAAGAACTATACCTATGGAAGAACAACAAGATAAGAATGGATAACATTAGATAATACACATGAAAGGATGAAATACAAATCATGTGGAAGCTATTGCAAGATAAGCCAAATCAATCATGAAGAGACTTACAAGAAGCAAAGACAGAAAGAAGTCAACAATCGAGAGGAATTGGAAAAAGACTTATGACATTTTGTAGAAGACAACAAGACGGAAGCGTGGAATCTGTTAGACAAGAGAGCCAATTATATATTGCAGAAGACAATAAGGATGCAGATGGAAGCGTGGACTCTGTTAGACGGAGGGAGCCGATTATATGCACTCATACATGAAGCAAGGATTAGGAGGGAGCTAATCCTATGATCCATTGAAGATGATGAAGTATATATCCATGATAACAGCCATGAAAGACAGTACGTATTCTTCAAAGAGAAGCCTGAAAGTATCCCTGGTTGTCCATCCACATCCGTGATCCTATGATGGAATCTTTAGGGCATGGAATCTATCAGAAACTCCATGGACCCGAGAACTAAAGAAACACATGAAGATTCCAAGAAAGAAAGAGAAGCCAGAACAACCAGTCATTGTATCAAGAATCACAAGATTGTCAGCCTGATATAAACTCAATAAAAGCAATCAAGCAGAGGAACTGAAAGTCGTGATGAAGAACAGTGTATGGAAGACTTATGAATGAAAGCATTGCAAGATCCAAAAATAGAGGTTCTCCTTGATGGAGGGAGAAGACTGATGATTACTTGTTCCAGTAAACCAGACTTATCTCTACATGAGTCATTATATCATCCGCAACATCCATGAGTCGGAATTTTACATCAAATGAATGCAAAGAATGTTCTCCAGAGAAATTGAATAAAGAGCGCATGAAGAGAAATCTCAAGACTTTGAGACATACCAGAAAGAGACCCTTGTAGGTAGATAGAAGAAGATGACTTGGTGGAGAACCTCCAGTGCACAACAGAAGCGTGGTGAAGATTACCTATAACATCAAGATGGTTACTCAAAAGATCAGATCTCATGATGACAAAAGGAGTGCCACATGGATATGTTCTAGTCTTTCCAACAATGATATACTCTATTGTTTAGAGCTACATGAAGCCTTCACAATGTTCCAGACTAAAGTACATTTGAAATTAAGCATTACATTATCCATGATGAAGTCCAGAAAGGAGAAAGTGGTTCTCCAATACATATATCCACAGATGAGCAAATAAGTAGACATTTTGGTAAAGCTTCTATCCAAGATGAAAGAGTTTGCGAACTCAAGCTAGAACTTGTGGAAACGACTTCCTTATTGAAAAAGGAAGAGATTACTCCCAGGTTAGGAGGGAGAACTGAAAATATTATTGAAGACATTCATTTTCAAGATTGAAAAATAGTCCATCTAATTGCTTTCTTGTTCGGAAAGTGGATTGAGATTTCTGATGGACACGGATTTCCCATTGTGGTTAACATGGGAAATGGTCCAGATTGTCGATGTATCATAGAAAACGACTTCCCATTGTGGTTAACATGGGGAGTGGTCTAGGGTAGTCTCTCTTCTTGAGGGTCACTCAAGAAGACTGGCCCGCCTCGCCGGACAATGATTTCTCATTGTGGTTAACATGAGGAATGGTCCGTTTTGGAGGTTGATACAGGGCAGTCTTTTCTTCTTGTGGTTAACTGAGGAAATGGTCCGCACAGTCATTCCTTAGGGTTTATACAGTCTTTCCAGGGTGCACTTTGATTAGTGTAGGAGGAATGGCCCAGGGTGGGGAATGGTCCAGGCTCAACAATCAGGGACATACATTCCTTAGGGTTTATACATTCTCTCCAAGGTGCACTTTGATTAGTGTAGGAGGAATGGCCCAGGGTGAGGAATGGTCCAGGCTCAAAAATAAAAAAACAATCATTCTTCCTTGTTTGAGAAGAATAAGGCAGATAACCCATTGTTGATGTTCTACACTGAGGGCATATATTCTTTCATATCTCACAGATGTGAGTGAAAGATTGGCCCAGATGATTCAGTTTATATCATAACATTGTTTCTGTGCAGGTTTCTATCAGATGTTTGTTATGAAGACTATATGACAATAGATGTATACTACTGTGGTGGATATGTTCCACTATTCGTGACTATACGTTGCTGATCAAGTACTTGTGTGTTACTTGGTGTGGTAGTGTACCACTGGATTGTAGTTATGTACTACTATGGATAGACACAGTTGTGTTCTATTTTGTTCTGATTGCCTTGAAGACTAT
>ML824996.1:29518-42314 GCA_009831015.1 Picea engelmannii
AGTTAACCACTGGATTGTAGTTGTGTACTACTATGAATAGACATAGTTGTGCTCTATTCTTGTTCTAATTGCCTTGAAGACTATCAACAGATTATTGGAGATGATGATCATTCAGATGAATGATGAACAAAGATTTTCCAGACGGAAAACAGTTCAGAGCTTTTACTCTTCTTGTATCACTCCATGGTGAGAGTGACTTATCGAGCATCATATCTAACTACTCAGATGAAGTATGGTTTCGAGAGATGATGTAGCTGATGGTGATGGTGATGCTCATGATCTAGTCATGAAATAGTCTAGATGACTATATTGATGCTACCGGGTAAATGGTATGTATTGTGCTCAAGACCATTACCTGTAAATACCTCTCTAGCTAGGAGGGAGTGTTAATATTATGGTAGCTACTAGAGGTATTTACCCCCACGTGTGAACTTGACGAGAATAGAAGATTCCGGGAAGCAAGAGAAACCCTAATGAATTGGCTAATAACCCTAGAAGCCTTGTCGGCTCAAGAAGATAATTTATATTAGGCTATTAGCCTCCAAGAGAAGAAGTCGGCCATAATTAATAATAATATACTGAACAGACACATACCCAGAAGGAGAAATCGGTCCCAACAAACTGGCAGGATTACTATAAATACAGGGCGCCAGTTCTCATTTGACAACATCTCAGAATTGTAGTTTCCCAGTTGGTGCGCACTGCAGTTTGCAGTCTGGTGCACAGGTTCGGAGGAGGGTTGCAGGTGCAGCTGTAGCAACATCTAGTTTCAGTGATGGCTTGGATATCTCTTGGCTAGGGTTTGGAACATCTGATCAGTCTTTTGTGATGTGCTATCCTTGGGGATTGATGCACTACTATTTGTTTGGCTATCTAGCCTAAGGTTTGCTTCCGGAGGAATTCTTAGGTCAAGGTTAAGGTGCTCAGAGGGAGGCTTCGGCCTATGGTTGGGTGACGAAGGTATCGTCAATGGTAAAATGAACACACCATCTTCTATATTCTAACACATCTATCCACTGTAACCTTTATATAGGGTAAAACACAAGTAATTATGGATATACTGTTGATAATAGTGGTTGTTTACATCAAGCTAAGCATTGAGCTAAGAGTTAACACAGGTATTACAGATATATTGTTGATAACAATTACTAGTCATAACTCGAACCACTAGATATGTGAGCTTCCATTGATTAGGTAGATTACTATGATTACACCCATGCTTACAGTTGATCTATTGCTTACAACTTATGATACTTAATACTCATAGATGCAATGATTGAATACCATATCTATTACAAACATTGATTCATTACTGTTACATGATTCATATATGCTTATATAGTGCTCCTTTGGTCTTTGTAAAGGATGAGGTCATGTAAGGATACTATAAGGGCTATAAGGGATTGAACTACAATTTAAAATGGCAATACAACTTTAGTTCCATAAACCAATGAATAAGGTGTAGCACTAATAGGGATCCTAATAGAAGTGCAGTAAGCCCACTGATTTGACTCAGGTTGAATCTGGAGATGACACATCTAATAATGGAAGTGAGTGGCATGGCTTCCACCCACTTGGTGAAGTAGGCTGTGGTTGTGACAATGAACTTATGACCATCAAATTAGGCTAGATGAATATGTCCAATAAGGTATCAACCCAATAATGAAAAAGGCCAAGGTGACTCAATGGAAATGAGGTCGCAAGATGGAATATTAATGAGGTGTGCATGGTGTTGGCAAGCATGACACTTCCTAATAAGCTTCCACCCACTTGGTGAAGTAGTATGTGGTTGTGATAATGAACTTATGACCATCAAATGAGGCTAGATGAATCTATCGAATAAGGTATCAACCCCATAATGAAAAAGGCCAAGGTGACTTAATGGAAATGAGGTCGCAAGATGGAATATTAATGAGGTGTGCATGGTGTTGGCAAGTAGGAAACTTCCTAATAAACTCCCTAACATTGTCATGCAAGGTAGGCCAATAGTAAGTACCCCATTATAAGGATCTTGGTCAAAGTGGTAGTGTTTTTTTATGGTATCTTTGGATTATTCTCATGACCATAATCACTTCAGTCAGGTATATTTCTCACTGCTGTCTAAGCGTAGGATTTCCCTATGAAGCATTACATCTGAACCTTTTGCTACCCCATTTCACCTTAGGATCATCCCCTTTGGACGTTGGTGCATTAGCACATTCCGCTTCTTTCCTGTGCACGCATCCAACAACATAGCCCTACTACAATGGGTTGCCCTAGTTTAGCACTTTTTTTCTTTCTGGCACCCATTCCACTCATCTTGTTAAGCCCCTAGGTCTTGGGACATTACATTGCTATTGTTATATTATTGCTATCGTTATTGGTCGGATCATTATTTGTAATTGTACCCTTTGTCTCCTAGATATACCAAGGATATCTAGTTTTAGGGATCATCAAGTGTTATTGTAAACATAAGGTGTAAAGGAGGTTGGCCCCTTGAAGTGACATTCTTACTCATTCACTCTTTCGCTTGATTTAGGTGTGGCATTATTGAATTGAGTCTTTTTTATGCTTATTTGTCTATTCGGTCCATAACAAATTCCCATTAAGATTGGGCATCCTTGTAGTAAGGGAGACTGATTGGGACCTTTCTAATGTAGTAAGGAAGACTAATTGCATGGAATAGATGCATAGGGGGCTGGCCTTCTTTCTTCCTTTAAGTGGTCAATTTAAGAGTTAGTTGCAGGGTTGGTTTCACACTTTCAAAATGACTAGGTCCCAAGGTGCATAGAACTTCTAACCTTGTGGCTGCGTGAGTACTATCTATAATCTCAATATGCTACCTTTCTATTCTCAAAATGACCAACCTTTTATAAATAATGATTGGAATAACTAACAAGTATGGTGGTGAGATGTTGTGGATTCTTGCTGTCCTGTCTTATACCAGCTATGGGCTTTGTTATCACATATAGTTCGCAGCTCGCACAAGAAGCGTCAAAGTGCAACATTCAGAGCAAAAGTCTCGAAGGCCCGAAGTGCTGAAGTCTCGAAGTGACGAAGAGTCAAAGTCCCGAAATCAGAAGTGTCGAAGGTCCGAAGTGAATTTGGACCATCCATCGGTGAGGACATGCGTCAATATATCGCCAACTCCGGGTAAAACAACTGAAGGCATAAGGATTACGTGGCGAAAGGTGGTGGATTGCGGGTCCAAAAGCGGTGTGAATCCAAACCGCTTTTGACGACCCCACAATTTCATGTTATATGGTGTCCTATCCGAGAGCACCACGTGGTCGCCCCCTGGGCATTTAATCTTGTTCAATCTCGATGCAGGTAGTTAATGAAAGTGAGAGAGGTGGTTGAAATCTCGTCTCACCAGATAAATGGAAACCCAGGTCGGACTGTCAACAATTCTGTTCCTCTGCAGGTTCCTACTGAAACATGATTGCGTCTGATAGAAGACTGCATGTGCAGTCTGCCAGAGAACATGAAGACGTAAAACCTTGAATGCAAAGACTCGGGCACACCTCTGCTGGCAGTGGCGAATTGTTCTGAGTATATATGAGTCATTTTGATATTTTGTTATGGTCGATGGTTGAGCTAGGCTCACAAATTGTAAAGTTTTGATGAAGCTTTGGTTCTTCTGGTTATGTATCTGTATTTGAGACTTCTTGTTTAATGAAAGTTGGTTTCCTTTTCATTTCTCTGTAACAGTTGTGTTATAACACTCATGCATGGATGATCCAGTCGAGGGTAGTTATGCTATTGTGATGTAGGTTTGATCACAATAGTATCTTGGCCAATTTTAATCAATTTCCTGTGTTATCTTTTCCCCTCTCACACTGAATGGCTCGGGCATGGATGATCCAGTCGATTTGTCGTAGCTGCATCGTGATGCAAGTTTGATCATGGTGCTGTTGTGACTGTGTTGTTTGGACATGTTTCAGTGTCTGAACTTAGGCTTAAGAGTGATCCCGAGTCTGAGTTTGTCTTCTTCGAGTTGCTGGAAGGCCTGATGCCCATCGCAATCTCGCTCATATTTCTCACTAGTTCTTCCTCCTACTTACCTTTACTACAACTTACTGACTGAAGTTAATCAAGACCTCACCTACTTGTGCATGTTGGTCCAGTTTTTTGAGTTAGAACGATAGTATCTCGAGTCTGCACCCATTCGACCCCCTTTAAATTTATTCATTGTGACATATAAATTGATGGGTACTGGGCTTACCTTTGATGCAATCCAAAGGTGATTTCTAGTGCTAACATTTCTGGCGTCATTGTCGGGGAACAAATTGAAGACATTTCCTTGGGATAAAACGAAAAAGCTTACTGGTTCTGAAGGTGCATTAGAACTCAATACATCAAAGATTGCAACTTTCACCTTACGACTCCACTGTGTCGACTCCACTATTTCGGTTGTCGTTGCCTCTAGCACACCCAAGCTGACCCAGAGAACTTTTTTGAGAAGGCTTTTAGCAACCGCTTTCTCAACTTGAAAGTTCCTTGGGAGATTGACAATGATAAGATCTGGTCTTTGATGGTGAACAAAGACCAGACACATTCAGACTGCATATCATTCACCTGGTGACTCCATGATTAAAGGATCGAATGGCAACTCCACTCGTTTGAAATGGAAAGAATCTTGGCCCATAGGTATGCTCCTTTTAATTTCTCTTATGTTCCTGGTTTTCCTAATGTTGTTCCTACTCCAAATGAATGGGGTGATTATTTGCCCATATTTAGGGAGGGTAAAGAGGACAACCTTGCTCAACATCTCCTTGAGTTTCATGAACTCATGCATCAATGAGAAATATATCATGAGGATGTATTATTAAAGATGTTCATGATCTCGTTAGCAGGAGATGCTCTCAAGTGGTACCACTCCTTACCCCCTGCTAGCATCTCCTCCCTGGAGCAGTTTCATGCGGCTTTCAATAGGCATTGTCAAAAGTTTTATTCATCTGAGTTTATTTCTCATAACTGTTGTAAGGAATATAACGACTGTGTTCATAATATAGCAGATTTTGATGCAGACTGTGAGGATGAAGAAGATGCTTTGGGTGAGCTGGTGGGACTAGTAAAATCACTTTTTGCAAAAATAGAGAAATTGGAGGCAGATCGTGCTTGTTGCTCTTATGAAGATGCAAAGGATATTCCGGTTCTTGAAGCAAATGTTCTTGGCAACCCTACTTATCACGATGAAGTGATTTCAAATACTGGCTAAGAACAAACAACTTGCAATGAATATCCCAACGAAGATGACGAAGAGTAAAGCTCTCCCATGGTTCCTATTTATTATGATTGTGAATCTGATCCTTGGGAGAGGCATGAAGGAGAAAAGGAGGAGCCAAATGCACAATTTATCTCCTGTTCAGAACTTGTAAATGAGCAGATATCACTTGGTACTAGCCAACCCGTGTATGACAACTATGAGTCAGATTCTGAAGTGGATATGAAGGATTTCCAAGAGCATGCAACATAATCGTTTCCTTATACATTGAAGGAAACCATTGTGTGGAAATCAGTCATCTCGGGCTTGTAGAAGACCAAGAACAAAGCTTTCCCATGGGTCTTGTTTATGATGATTATGACTCTGACCCTTGGGAGAGCCATGAAAAAGAAGAGGGAGAGCCAAATGAGCAGTTTATATCCTGCGCTGAACCCGTGAGTGAGAAACCATCACCTGGGATCAGTCAGCCTGCATCAGCCGTTCACTCACCTGCGCTTGCGAGAGACATTTAGCCGTGTGTGAACAACTGTGGGACAAAGATTGTTTTCTGCCACCATACCAGTAAAATTTCTCACTCATCCTATGAGCCTGTAGGGGAATACATGGAGTTGCTTTTCCTCCATGATTTGAAGCCTCCAAGTCTTATCCCACCATTGCCATCTGGAGGAAAGCTGAAGGATGTAATCGTTATGCTGTCACGGTTGCATCATCCGCTATCAATCACTGACAGAGTAAAAGAGCTTCCAGTTAGGAAGTTACTTGAATGACTATGGTGGAAGTTTGCTTTCACCTAGCACTTTGTAAAGATCAGTTAGTATAGGATTGTACATAAATAAGCTAGAGTAGTGTGTACATATTTCCCTGTTTTTTTCAACGAAAGTTTTGAGCTAGACTCCATAGCCCAATGCATAAGGCGACTAGAACTGTGAGTTCTTAGCAGCTCGCAGGGAGCATGCCATCCCCTGTGGAGCCAAATGTTATCACATATAGTTGTCAAGGGCAACAGGTTGTCCAATTTCGTGGCCTACATAAGAAGCGTCAAAGCGTAACATTCATAGCAAAAGGCTCGAAGTGATCGAAGTCCTGAAGTGCTGAAGAGTCAAAGTCCCGAAGTCATAAGTGCTGAAGGCCCGAAGTGAATCTGGACCATCCATCAGTGAGGACACACGTCAATAGATCGCCAGCTCCGGGTAAAGCTGCTGAAGGCAGAAGGACTACGTGGCGAAAGGTGGTGGATTGCGGGTCCAAAAGCGGTTTGAATCCAAACAACTTTTGATGGCCCCACAATTTCGTGTTATATGGTGTCCTATCTGAGAGCACCACGTGGCTGCCCCCTGGGCATTTAATCTCGTTCAATCCCGATGCAGGTAGTTAATGAAAGTGAGAGAGGTGGTTGAAATCTCGTCTCACCACATAAATGGAAAGCCAGGCTGGACTGTCAGCAAGTCAGTTCCTCTGCAGGTTCCTACTGAAACATGATTGCGTCTGATAGAAGACTGCATGCGTAGTCTACCAGAAAACATGCAGATGTAAAGCCTTGAATGCAAAGACTCAGGCACACCTTTACTGACAGTGGCGAATTGTTCCGAGTATATAGGAGTCATTTTGATATTTTGTTATGGTAGATGGTTGAGCTAGCCTCCTGTATTGTAAAGTTTTGATGAAGCTCTGGTTCTTCTAGTTATGTATCTGTATTTGAGATTTATTGTTTAATGAAAGTCAGTTTCCTTTTCATTTCTCTGTAACAACTATGTTAGAACACTCAGGCATGGATGGTCCAGTCGAGGGTATTTATGCTGTTGTGGTGTAGGTTTGATCACAGTATTATTTTGGCCAGTTTTAATCAGTTTCTTGTGTTATCTTTTCCCCTCTCACACTGAATAGCTCGGGCATGGATGATCCAGTCGAGTTGTTGTAGCTGCATCGTGATGCAGGTTTGATCATGGTGCTATTGTGACTGTGTTGTTTGGACATGTTTCAGTGTCTGAACTTAGGCTTAATAGTGATCCCGAGTTTGAGTTTGTCTTCTCCGAGTTGCTGGAAGGCCTGATGCCCATAGAAGTCTTGCTCATCTTTCTCACCAGTTCTTCCTCCTACTCACATTTACTACAACTTACTGATTGAAGTTAATCAATACCTCACCTTCTTGTGCATGCTGGCCCAATTTTTTGAGTTAGAACGATATTATCTTGAGTCTGCACCCATTCGAGCCCCTTTAAATTTATTCATTGTGACATATAAACTGATGGGTACTGGGCTTAACTTCGATGCAATTCGGAGGTGACTTCTAGTGCTAACAGGCTCTGAGAAATGTTGTTCCGTTAATGTGAGCTCTAAGGAATGTTGTTTCGTCAGGTGCAGCCCTGTTGTTGTCCATAGCGAGCAAATATCAACTATAGAAGCATATGTCATGGTTAAGTGGGGTAATCACCAGAGTAAATTGTCTGTAGTGGGGAAACATCAAGGGTCAAGGTTCAAAGCATATGTCCTGTTGAATCAAGGTAATCGCAAGGGGAACTATTCTGTAGCAGGAACCATCAAGGGGGCACCACAGTCCCATGGTTTGAAGCAATTTCACAATGTTGATAATGAACTTATCTTCCAAGAATTGATCAGTGAGTTGGAATTCTTCCACCTAGGCTTTTCCCCCTGGCTTCTGACCTTTGGTAGTTACAGTGTTCCAGAGTAAGAGTTTGTTGTTCTTTGTTAAAGTCAAATGAAGAATGGAATCCTTCAAACTCCTCCAGCTCTTAGGTCACATGAAAGAGCTGTCTGATGTGTGTGGTTCTCTTTAAGCCAATGTCTCCTGTAAGCAAGAGTCTTCTTGCTCAACAAGTGTTTCATGTGACTCGTGGAATTAGGGCCATATCATGGATAGATTATGAGCTTTGTAGCTGCATAGGAACATTCAAAGCATCTTCAACTGTAGGCTGCAATGAGGTGGGCTACGCCTTGTGAGACTGGTCTATATCTATAGTTGGAGCTTCTTGCATAGATTCTCCACCTTTTCCTTTTGTCTATGCTCGACTATGCTCCACTGCTATGACTGATTATCACTGTATGGATATGGCTGTATGGTTGGGATTGGTGCTTATGGTCTTTGTATGGCGTATGATCTTCAAAATGTATATCTACATATATAAGCTAGCTATGTGTGATCAACGTCTAGCTGGTATGGTTCGTTTCGTTGTTGGTGGGTTGTTTTGTGTAGGCCCATGGTTTTTTGTGTCATGTAGGCCCCTAGGTCTTGTTGTTCTTAGTTCAATCGCAAGGTATCGATCAACAATTTGTTAGTACAACCCAGGTAGGGACTATCCTCCCTTTGGTCGGCCTTCCGAACTAACCTTGTATTATTTCTTATAGCTTGTATAGAGAGGACCTAACCTTTATGATTTATTGTTCGGGTTGTACGAGTGGAGTTAACCATGAATTCATGAGGGACAAACAACAACTTTATGTTTATAATGAATGGCTTTATGATCGATCACCTTACCTACCGAGGCAAGATGATCTTGCTCCTATCGAAAGTGGTGTGTCTGGAACTTAGGTTATATATTCTTTGATTGGATAGACATCATGAAAGATTGAACCAACAACAATAATATTTTATGATAGCAGCTTGGGCAATCATTAACATCTGGAAATACTAATTCAACTATGATTCATGAGCATCTAGAAATACTAACTAACCTATGTTTATCATTATGCCAACTCAACTATACTTGCTATTAGAAACTAGCTAGGGTGTTTTGTCTTAATAGCATTGCTATTCATTTCTACTCGATTTACTAAACTTTCTATTTCCAAAAAGCAACCAAAATGACAAAAATGATATTTAAATCTCCCTAAGAAGCCATAGGGAATTTGATGTGATACAAGCTAGCTAAAGAATTATTTCAAATTGACACTTTGATTCCTTCTAGAGTTTATAGGAGTTTCCTAATAATATGAGAAGTTATCCTAATAATAGGAGTTTCCTTTAAGAGTATTGTTAACAAAAGCATAAGTTTATATAGTTCGTAATAGATCTCGGTTGTTTCTAATGATGGAGAAGTTCTTAGATTCTAAAGAGTGGTCTTGTACTCTATATGACTAGAATCAAAGGTAATGTAAATGAATACAGGTATTGCACTTGATCATGATTAGCACTACTAATACAGTCTGTAAGCTCGTACTTATTCAGACTAGTTAACTACCAATGCTTAGCTTATCTCGTATCATTATTAGATATGGTGAATTTGGCAATAAGTTGTAGTGTAATTGCTCATGTTTCCATATTGTTTACATGGATCATTTTAAGTAAGTGTATCTACAGAAGACTATGTGTTATCTGCATGCTTGTTATTACTGATAAAGCTATAAGTACTAGTATATATCTCGTATTGATACGTATCCATTACACGACTTTGTCCAACCCAAGATCCCTGGGAATGTAGGGATTTGGAAAGTTACAAGCCCTTACCCAATCATACATACGTTATAAACCGCCATTCACCTCCCGGGGGTTAGGAAGCTCCGATTCGACAGGCTCGTGCAGGACCATATTTGCAACAAAGTCCAATCTGATCTTACTCAGAATTGATAAGCTTTGGGAGGTCAATTCTTCATGATTTATGCTCCACAGGACCCTGTGATGCTCTTTCATTAGTTCCGCACAAATGGAGTGAAAACTCCTCCGTCTATCAAAGGTAATTATGATAGACTAACTCATAGTTATGGGACTATGAGTTAGTCTATCTGAGCCATTAATGCTTACTACATTGGCGTAAGAGCTGGAGATGATGTTCTCTGAAGGCTTGGGCCGAGGAGGCATATTCCTCAGATTGAGGAACTGAAGGGTAGGAGCTAGGCATAGGCTTCTGATTAAGGATAAAATACCTGAATATTTTATCCTTAATAATTAACTAATAGGATACTAATCTAATATATCATAGGGTTAAGATTTAGCTTAAAGAAGTATGGAATAAGCTCTACCACTAATTAACTAGTGTTTCGTTCATACCTCTATAAAGTCACTAATATAGGTATAACTATTAGTTATTCTTATCTGTAAGCTACCAAACTAGGTATAGATCTAGCTCATTACTTAGCCAAAAAGAAATAGGAACCAATATACTCTATTAAAAAACCAGTTCAAAATACTTAAGGTAGGACTGCCATATCGAAATATATCGATTTGGGCTTGCCTTACTCTTGCTCTTAATATTGCCTCTTGCCCTTACTATCTCGATCTTTCCATTGACCTCACTATACCATGCATGCATTACAAGATTTTATAGATATGAAGAAGCTAGGAATGAGATCACAAAATCTAGGGATCACAGACAGACACAATCGATGGGTGCATCACAACTTTTTCTCTAATAACTCCTAGCCACCTTGTTTCTCTATTTCTTAGGCTCATTGCACCATTACGAACATAAGGAGCATAAACACAAATATTCTTTATCTTAGAACAAACACACCACATAATGAACAATGAGTGCATCATGCTTTTGTATCTCTTAATTACCTATATAAATTAGGACATTGTATCATGGTTTTGATTATAAGAATATGCTAACATCACAACTAGGAATCACATAAACAAATCGAAGCTAATCATAAGTGTGACAAATAGAGCCAATATAGTATAACTATATCATATAATAGTTATACTATATAGTAACAAGAGATAGATTTCGATATGGTAGTCCTTTCTTCAAGAGCAAGAGCAATGTAAAGAGATAAAGGTAAGTCCCATAACTCTCAAGCTTACTAGAGCCAATCCGTCCAATCTATAAAGAAAGGCAAGACAACACTCTTACCCTTACTAGAGCAAGTCCATCCAATCTATGAAGAAAGGAAATACAACACTCTTACCCTTACTAGAGCAAGTTTGTCCTTGAAGAGAGAAGCAAGACACTCCACTCTTAAGCTATCTAAGGAGATAAGCTAACCCAGGTGGGTTAGGTGCTCGACGCGGGTTAGTGTTGTTTCCTCTTCTTTCGTAACCTACGATTGTATTGATTTAATATGTACTTATGCCTTATATGATGTATTATATTTGATGTGTATAACTCCTATGTGTATGTGTCTAACTGTGTATGTCTTTTCCTAGGTGGTGGGTGGGGCAGATGGATTGTGCAGTTATAGAAAAGTCTAATATATGCCTTGGGTTTGTGTCCCTATTGTGTCAGAGAGAGTAATAGGTTATATAGAGACTTAAGATAGTTATATGTTCCAGATTGTTATATATTAGTTAGAGGTTATAGCTTGATTGTTCAATATAGATTCTGATAGGTTTTGAGAGGGTTATGAGATCGATTGCTTATAGAAATATCGTATATAGAGCTCGTATATAGAGATAGATATGATAGTTGTTCGAGATGGCTGATTGGTTGATGTGTACGGTATTGAGGTTTAGCTTTAGAGATTGCTTATCTTTAGGTTTGAGGTTTAGATTTAGAGATTGTTTATCTTTAGGTTTGAGGTTTAGCTTTAGAGATTGTTTATCTTTAGGTTTGGCTCTAGATGGCTTATCTATCAACGCCAACCCATCTTAACTCCGGTTGTACGAAGTGTCGAGAGGTGCAAACCCTTTCTCTTTAACCCATTTTTGCCCTCTTTCTCCTTAACCTGTTTTAGAGTGCAAAAGGAAGGGTTTGCATCTCTCGAGGTCTTGAGGTTTAGCTTTAAAAATGGTTTATCTTTTGGTTTGGTTGTAGATGGCTTATCTATCAACATAGACCCATCTTAACTCCTATTTTAAGAAGTGTTGAGAGGGATCAAATCTTTGGAGGTGCAAACCCTTTCTCCTTAATCCGTTTTAGAGTGTAAAAGGAAGGGTTTGCACCTTGAGAGATTTGATATACAATTTTCATTTATTTAATTTTCTTTATTATTATTTAAGAGTGACATGTGTCAACTCTGTTAACACTTTGTAAATTTTGTCCGGCTGAATAGACAAACGACAGAGGTAACTATTTCAACCAGCTTTAGAGTTGAGGCACTAGCATGCTCAACTCAAAGAGGGCTCTCTCGTGTCACTTGATGTTTCTTTGGTAACCGATGGCTAGATTTGGTTTGTTTTGGGGGGTTTTATCAAATAACTGAAGAAATGAAGATGACATTTGGGCTTATGGAGTCAGGAATGAAAAATGCATTGTCAAAACATGAAACTATCAAAAGGCAAAGGCTAAATGAGGTGATGAGTTTGAGTTTATATATGAAATTTGCAAGGCATCAGAGGAAAAAGAAACATATAACTGCATCAGAGCATATTTAAAATGAATTTTGAATTGGTTAAGAAGAAATAAACATAGTCTAAATTGCTAAGCCAAGAGCATCATAATGATGAATTTGTTTCTCCAATTTAGACAGATGGAAGAGTAAATGAAATATAATATTACATGGAACACATACTATGAAAGAAAACAAGACTCATATCACCGCCAGTTAGACTATTTTCATAAATAGTCCAAAATCCGCTTCTGCATTTATATATTCATTCTAGCCCCAAAATTTACAAAAGTCTTCCTGCACAGAGGGCAGGCTCCTCTTTTCTTCATGCTTTCTATATCCTCGAGATATATATATATATATATATAT
>ML824996.1:42354-60268 GCA_009831015.1 Picea engelmannii
GAGAGAGGAATTACTTGTGGAATTCAAAACGTTTAGACTTCCCCATAATTCTAAAATAGAGATAAGTTACAAAAAGGAATGATTTATAATAACAATTATCCTATTTTAAAGGGACCATTAGAAACATGTCTGTCATGTCTAGGGCTGTCATCTGTCCAAAATTTGTTGGAATGTACTTTATCCTTCTTGAGAATTCATTTCAGCTTGGCGATTTTCTCTTTCAGAGTGCTCAACCAAGTGAGTTGATTTTCTCCAACGCTCTCCATCGTCTCAGCTCTGATTTCTGTTCTCTGTCGTTTGCTCTGCTTCTTCTTCGCTGCATGCTTGTAGATTTCGTTCGCGTGTTCATTGATGACTAGGTCTCTCATAACAAGGTTTAATCTGACCCCCGACTTTGATTCAGTTGTGGGCTTTGTATGAAATTTGATTTCTAATATCTGCGCAACCCACCTTTCTTTCTCACTTATTGGTAAACTTGACACATTAGTTGAGAATTCCGTTGCAATGGACACTGTTTGATTGACGCTATCCATATATTTCAACCTTGCAGAGGCCACGATTTTGTCTCCCTTAATTCTACAAAACTCAAGAAATCGATCCAGCTCGAGATTACTCCATTTATGCATGGGACGACGATTTTTGGGAGCAGAATAATGCCACCCATACTTGAATATCGGTAGTTATCAAGTTCCAATCATTAATCACTGACAAGATTACTTGCAGGCATGTTGATTTACCATGCTCGACCAATCTATTTCAAATGATTAGCCTTTGAGTTCATTATCTAGCGACGTTCCCCTGACATTGCATGGTCGTGAAGTACCCAAATGAGTGGCGTGTGGTGATTTGA
The DNA here is from genome assembly GCA_009831015.1 of Picea engelmannii. Lineage (NCBI taxonomy): Eukaryota > Viridiplantae > Streptophyta > Pinopsida > Pinales > Pinaceae > Picea > Picea engelmannii. The sequence continues at coordinate 43,205 of ML824996.1, forward strand.
CCAGCCGTCGCTTTCCCCTATACACATTGTTGATTTGACGTATTAGAACACGTGACATCGAGACTTTTGTGAAAATGGTTTTTAGGCAGACCGCCTTTCGCCCCGATGTATCTCTAAGGGCGCCACGCGTCTATGACTGACACCATGGTGGTTTTCCTCGGCCCGCCCTCGATCAATTAAGTCCCATGCTACTTTGTCGCCTGATATGGGTCCCAATCGTTGATCTAGGCTGCCCCAAGATCAATGGTTCGTAGGGATCCTTCCTTTGCGCTCCCACTATATTTGTCCATATCGCCGCCATATATGACTTGAGCCTCCAAATAACGCCATGTCTCTACACTGATTTAGTCACTTGCTAAATTTAAATTCAGATTTGAAGCTTGATTGTCATGGTGATAACATAGGCTCCAACTGGGGATGCTATCCTCCCTGTGAGGTAGCAAATAACTGTAGACGCGGTGCCTTCTTCATTGGGTTGCCTTCAAACCTGTGTGGTCATCTTGTTTCGTCTTGGAGACCGAATCGTCAAATCTTAAAACTGACTTTTTCAAACTGCTTTCCATTGGATGCTAAAAAATAACTGTTGGGATCTAACTATACATACTACTGGAAAACAATGCTTGATCAACAAGCTTATTTACACACTCCTACCTACCCTAACTGCTGAAAAAGGATCGTCAATCAAGTGAAATCATAATCCCAATGTAGCCATGACAACATTCTATCCATCATTCATTTCTTTTGTACTTGCTTGTTCAAAAACCCTTCTGCTGATGATTCATTCAAAATTTTATCTATAAGTCCAATTCTAAAAATTTTTGAAGGCCCTGAATTGTTCACTTCTCCCAACAGGATCGCAAATGGATCTTCTAAGATATGCATAAAACAATCATCACATTTCACTCCTTCCACTGCATTTCTGTTTTCAGGTGATTCAACTTGTTGATTTCTATTGAAAAACTGGCAATTTTTTTGAGAAGTTTGGTAGTAAAGATTTCTCACGTCATAAGGTAACCATGGATAGAGAAACTCATATGATGTAAAAGGACTCACATTTGATGCAAAGATTGATTTGTCGCAACCCTCTATCATTGGTGAATTCTGATTATAAACTTTTTCCATATAATGTGTCTTGGGATCATGAATCATATGGAAGAATGTTTCCTTCTCAGGAGTCATGACAGAAAAGTAAGCTTCCTCTAAAAGTGTTCCCTCACTGCTTGGAGTCTCCATAGGTGAAGTTCAAAATCTCCATCCATGTTTAGGTTGTTCAGAAATAAGATAACTACATCATTTTCAAGGGAAGAAAGGCAACCTTGAAATACTTTGCCTTGCCGAGAATGTTGTTGAACATCTGCATTAGTTTTAGGAGAAGGGAAATGACCTTCAACAACAATTTCTTGATCAACTTCTTCTTTAATCTGATGATTAAGCGCAGGTTCCCACTCCAAAATTTTCAAGTAATGATCCTTCAACGCATGTGAGTGCAGTTGGTATTTTTCAATGATAACAACCTTTTCATGTAAAATTGTACTACTGTGAATACAATCAGAACTCCCTGTTTTCTCTGAAGCCTCATGATTTTCGTTTAACCACTCAAAGGAGGAAAAACATAAGGGGAGAGAATTTTTATCCGTAAGCTCACTGCTTTCTTCACTTTCAACTTCATGCTTGGATATTTTCTGATTTGAAACGCTACTTTGTTTCAATAGTTCGAATGAGAAAAAACACAATGGTAGGGTTTTGTTACCTGACTCTAAACGTTCTTCATTTTCTCCAGTGTTGTCATAGGTACATTTCTCTATCTCTTTGGATTTTTGGACATGCTCACTTTCAACTTTGTCTTCGATCAATGACTGCACCTCTGAATTGACAAGGTCTTCTACAAAGCAAGGAATATGATCATCGAGCGCCGTAGAAGAGTGCTCCAATATCTTGTCAATATGTTTCGTTGGTTCGGTGTGACTTTGCATCAACACAAATTCGCTTGCTTCAACAATGATTTTAGAATTCTCTCTCAAAAATTTGAATGCAACAAAGCACAAGGGTAGAGAATTTTCTTCGGCTGATCCAATACTCTGCCCTTTGTAACTGTGATATGTAGGTTGACTTATCTCACTGTACTGCTGAAAAAGAAAGTCTTCAACATCACAATCCTCCTCATATTTGTCATATACGGGCAAATCAATTGTCTGTGAGATGTCATCTAACAAGAACAATTTAAGGACATCGACCTGTTCTTCAACAAACATATTTGTAAACTCATTCTCTTGACCATCTATAAATGAATATAAAAAACTATCCTCCCTTTGCTCATCATGAGATGGATCAACACCCCCTCTTTCAATAGGTGGAATATAATTTTTTGCAGAATCATTGGCATAAGAAACTGCAAGAGGACCTTTGATGTTGTCGATTCTATGTTCAGGGTCCCAATCAACCTTTTTTCTCTCATATTTACTCTCACATTCTTGAGCATTTGGTCCCTCATTTTGAATCTGTTCACATGCTTGGATGTTGTGCTGAATGTCCCGAGCGTCATAAAATATTTGTTGTAAGGACTTGGATCTTTTTTTCATAAGGAGGAGAGACAAATCTGGATGGAGAGTAGTTGCATAATGGAGCATGGCAACAACTTTAGTGGGTTGAACTTCTTCAGGCAAATTGTGATAGATACTGGAAAACCTTCTACTGAATATAGAAATAGTTTCCTTGTCATGTTTTTCCAAAGCATAGAACTCTCTAAGATGTAGGTCTAAAGATTTCTTTTTGCCCCAAAACTTTAAAAAGACATCCTTGAATTCCTCCCATGAGCTAATTTCCTCTTGCTGCAAATGTTTAAACCAGTCTTTGGTGTCTTATTTCAAAGATTGAGAGAAGGCCCTCATACAAACATCCCTGTGTTCAATCTCAAACAAATCTATAAAATGCTCAAACCCTTGGATGCGTTTTTCAGCTGAGATGTTATCAGGTTCCCCATCAAACATAGGTAGGTACTAATAGTGTTTTGGAGGAAAATTATGAAGGATGTGGGGTAACTTTAAGGGTCTGTATCTGTGCTGAGTCTTGGAGTGCGTTGGATCAAGTGCAGGGGATGAAATATCAACCCTAGTTTCATGTGACTCATCAACTTGGTTATGATCACGTAGCACAGATGAAATTTCTTTATCAAAATGAGTGATAAATTAGGGGGATGTTCGTGTAATTTTAAGAGGGGGATATATATTTCCTGGATTTTCATGGTCATTATTTGCATGCAGTAAGAAAATAAGAACTTGTATAGCATTTTCGAGAAAGGACTAGAGACAATTTATAACAAATAGCAAAATGATCTGAACAAAATCCCATTTTGAGCATTTGTTTTCTTTCATAATGCCTTCTCATACCTCAGCCAAGGGGTATTGTCTTTCAGTGAATTCTCTGAACTGCATTTTGTATTCGAAATTTGAGTGGAGTCGCCAATGACGTCTCAGGATCTGGATTCTGTATTAAGAGTTGAGTTGCCATTGATGTTTTGGAAGCTGGATTCTTCATTGAGAGTGGAGTCGACAGTGAAAATTGAAATTTTCTGAATTTTTCTACCAGTGGAATCACCTTCAAACTGATTTTTTGTTGTGTGGAGTCGCCAGAGCAGGAATACAACCAATATGTGCCTAAGTGTCTGCTGCTCTCAGACTTTAGAACTCAACCATGTCATTCTTCCCAGGGAAATTTTTTAAATTCCATCCCCGACAACGATGCCAGAATGTTAACACTCTGTAAATTTTGTTCGGCTGAATAGACAAACGACAAAGGTAACTATTTCAACCAGCTTTAGAGCTGAGGCACTAGCCTTCTCAACTCAGAGAGGGCTCTCTCATGTCACTTGATGTTTCTTTGGAAATCGGTGGTTAGATTTGGTTTGTTTTGGGGGGTTTTTATCAAATAAATGAAGAAATGAAGATGACATTTGGGCTATGGAGTCAGGAATGAAAAATGCATTGTCAAAACATGAAACTATCAAGAGGGAAAGACTAAATGAGGCGATGAGTCTGAGTTTATAAATGAAATTTGCAAGGCATCAGAGGAAAAAGAAACATATAACTACATCAAAGCATATTTAAAATAAATTCTGAATTGGTTAAGAAGAAATAAACATAGTCTAAATTGCTAAGCCAAGAACATCGCAATGATGAATTCTGGGTTTTTGTTTCTCCAATTTAGACAGATGGAAGAGTAAACGAAATATAAGATTACATGAAACACATACTATAAAAGAAAACAAGACTCATATCACCGCTAGTTAGAATCTTTTCATAAATAGTCCAAAATCTGCTTCTGGATTTATATATTCATTCTAGCCCCAAAATTTACAAAAGTCTTCCTGCACAGAGGGCAGGCTCCTCTTTTCTCCATGCTTTCTATATCCTCGAAATAATATATATATATATATATATATAGAGAGAGAGAGAGAGAGAGAGAGAGAGAGAGAGAGAGAGAGAGAGAGAGAGGAATTACTTGTGGAATTCAAAACATTTAGACTTCCCCATAATTCTAAAATAGAGATAAGTTACAAAAATGAATGATCTATAATAATAGTTATCCTATTTTAAAGGGACTGTTAGAAACAGGTCTGTCATGTCTAAGGCCGCCATTTGTCCAAAATTTGCTGGAATGTACTTGATCATTTCTGAGAATTCATTTCAGCTTGGTGATTTCCTCTTTTAGAGTGCTCAACCAAATGAGTTGATTTTTTCCGATGCTCTCCATCGTCCCAACTCTGATTTCAATTCTCTGTCGTTTGCTCCACTTCTTCTTCGCTGCCTACTGGTAGATTTCGTTCGCGTGTTCATTGATGACTAGGTCCCTCATAACATGGTTTAATCTGACCCCCGACTCTGATTCAGTTGCGGGCTCTGTATGAAATTTGATTGCTAATATCTGCGCAACCCACCTTTCTTTCTCACTTATTGGTAAACTTGACACATTAGTTGAGAACCTCATTGCACTGGACACTGTTCGATTGAAGTTATCCATTTCTTCCGACCTTGCAGAGGCCATGATTTTGTCTCCCTTAATTCTACAGAAATCAAGAAATTGATCCAGCTCGAGATTACTCCACTTATGCATGGGATGACGATTTTTGGGAGCAGAATAACGCCACCCATACTTGAATATCGGTAGTTGTCAAGTTCCAATCATTAATCATTGACAAGATTACTTGCAGGCACGTTGATTTACCATGCTCAGCTAATCCATTTCAAATTATTATCCTTTGGGTTCGTTATCCGACGGTGTTCCTTTGACATTACATGGTCGTGAAGTACCCGAATAAGTGGCATGTGGTGATTTGACCAGCCATCGCTTTCCCCTATACGAATCCTTGATTTGACGTATTAGAACATGTGACATCGATACTTTTGTGAAAATGGTTTTGGGCAGACCACCTTTCGCCCCGATGTATCTCTGAGGGCACCACGCGTCTACGACTGACACCATGGTGGTTTTCCCCGGCCCGCCCTCGATCAGTTAAGTCCCGCGCTACTTCGTCGCCCGATATGGGTCCCAATCATTGATTTGGGCTGCCCCAAGATCAACGGTCCGTAGGAATCCTTCCTTCGCGTTATCGCTATATTTGTCCATATCGTTGCCATATATGACCAGAGCCTCCAAATAAAGCCATGTCTCTACATTGATTTAGTCACCTACTAAATTTAAACTCAGATTTGAAGCATGATCGTCATAGTGATAACAAACTCCACATTGAATTTAGGCACAAAATCACACATCGACCTAATACTAGAATGTAGAATGCACCTTTCGACGCAATTATCTTAGATTTATTTTGGAATTATTTTTTTCATTGGAAATCCACCCACTCATCTCCACTTGCCCGTGCTCCCTCTTATACCATTCATTTCCACCATTTTGGATACTAGCTTTTCACATATCTCCTGTCAAGGTCATAAAATTTCAATGATTCCCTAGAGATTATTCATGTATGATCTTGGACCACTTGGAAAAGTGAATCTTAAGGTTTAGCCCTACAAGTTATTTATGTATGATCTTGGACCTTGTGGAATTTTTCTTTTCGTTGGTTGTTAACCAATTCAAATCAATTCAACTCCACTTTCTTGAGCTCTCTTTTTATATATTACACATCGATTTTAGATATGAGCTTGGAGGTCTCTTTTTATACCTTAAAATGAATATTTTCCTTTCACCTTTCGCGGCTTACAAAATTGGAATGATATTCTTGATTTTGGGTCTAGCTCACATTAAATTTATTTGTATTTGTTATTGGGTGTAGCTTAAATCAAATATACTCGTTATTGATTCTCATAGGTAAAGAAGTTGCAATCTGTTATTGGGATCTACTCGTTATTGATACTCACAGGTAAAGAAGTTGCAATCTCTTATTGGGTTTTGCTCAGATTAAAACTATCCATTATTGTGATTCTCATATAGGAAAAGAAGTTGCAATGAAACCTAGCTAGAAAATAAAAGAGCTAATTCATATATGATATTGGACCTCTCCTAGACGATGTTGACTAATTTTTCTATGTTTTTTTTTTTGTTAGAATCCAACGACATAAATTTCCACGAGATCACTATTTTCTGTTGTTTAAAATCGATATTTGAATGCAAAAATGGATTCAACATGCTGAAAAACTCCCGTGGCACTCGGATTACACAGAAATAATCACTCAAATATGCAGATCTAACAATTTCTTGCTAGATTTCGAGCAAATATCCCCAAAAAGTATCGTTGGAGAAGGACCGAAACGTGAAACGTTTAAACTATGGTCTCCTATACCTTGAACCTTGGAGATCTTTATGGAAAAGTGGACCTCTTATGTAAGTGTATCAAAGATTAGAAAATTTCTACACCATCAACCCCTCTTGCTTGAGCTCTCTTTTGGACCTCCTAGGGAAAAGTGTATCTTAAGGTTTGGGAAATTGCTACAACATCAACCCCTCTTGCTCGAGCCCTTTTTCTCAAACCTTTCCTTTTGGATGCTAACATTTCACATATATCTCTTGACACTTTCATTTTGGATACTAACGTTTTACATATATCTCCTCGACACTTACATAGATGGATACAACACTTACACATGGATACAAACAAGCTTTTGGCGTGCCTTTTTTCTTGACATTTATACGTTTTATTTTTTGACGCTAGCAGAAGGAAAATTTCTTTTCTTTGTAGCGGAAGTAATTTTTTTTTTCTTGACATTTTTACAGTTCTTTTTTTTCATACTCGTAGTGGAACATTTCTTTTGTTGATGCTCTCAATAACCTAGAATTTCACTCATGCACACAGATACAAGCTTTTTACGACCCTTTTCATGAAATTTATACATGTTACTTTTTGACACTTGCTACTTGTGATTGTTACTCTCAAGATCATATAATTTATTTGTTTTTGTGACTTGTATCCATGTTGTCTATCTAAATGGTAAATAATTCTCTCTTGTGACTGTGTACTACCAAGTATGATGCATAGTTCTCTCTCCACCAAAATTTCAGTTCTTATTCTTCCAAATTTTTTATATGAATTGATGTCAACTCTTTGATTATGTACTACTACCAAGTAGATTTTTATATTAATTGATGTCAACTCTGTGATTGTGTACATCAAGTATGAGATATGATACCCACTTCCTTTGCATCAAGGTCGGGCTACTTTGACTGACTTTTATTTGCAATAGTCTAAACGTTCTACCTTTTGGAGGTTTTCCGACAACTTTTTCTGTTTGATTTTGCTCGAAATCCAATGAAGGGTCGGATCTGTAGATTTGAGTGGCTAAGTTTGTATAATCTGAGTGCCCCAGGGGTTTTTCATCACGCTGAATCCATTTATGCATTCAAAAATGAAATTTAAACAACATAAAATAACGATTTTGTCCAAATTTACATTGTCGGATTTCGGCAAAAAACCCAAAAGGTAGAACGTTTAGCCAACGCCCTTTTATTTTACAGTAGTTTGTGTTGTTGAGAAATAAATCATAATTCTAATCTTGAAGGTTTTATGGATTTTGCTTGTTATTTTACAAAATTTTATTCTTGTCTTACATTATGGTTGTCGATCATCTTGGTTTTAAGAAATTTACAAGACTTCATAATGAATTTCCGAGGCTTTTATTCCTTTCTCATTTCATGGTTGTTGATAATCTAGGTTGTATGAATTTGTTTTTAGAGACTATGGTAAAAGCTTAAAAAATACTAGGTTAGAAGATTTTATCGACATCAAAATGTTATGCATAATTATATCAAAGTTTTATTTTCCATATAACAAGTCCTAACTTTTTTTGATTAAAATATACACATTAATGCAGAAGTCTTGGTTTTGAGACTTTTGTGGTGTGGGTTTCATACTTAATCCGAGAATCCACAATGTTAAAACTTTGCGTCAATGTTTGAGATCTCATAACTAGATCCATCTTTAGGACAAACATTTAAGCAAAGGAGGGACAACAATTTTGGATAAATAATGGAGTGCAAAGACAAGCCAAACATGCTGAAGAGGTTAGCATAAGAAAGAAAAACCACTACGCACCAGACCTATACAAAAAACAAGAAAGGAAAAACCAGAGGAAAAAAGTTAAACATAAAATAAAAGAAGTGATCTGTATTATATTGAGAACGACACGAGGGAAGAGATATAACAAAGATTGATCCAGATTATATTGAGAACGACACGAGGGCAGAGATATAACATAGATATAACAAGGAAATACACAAATATATTGCAAGGAACACAATAATACAATAAAACTCAGATTATATTAATGATTGTTTGAAATACAAAAGACTATAAAATGCAAAACACATAAGCTAGCTAGAATGGTGGTAACTTATATCTAAAGAGAGAGATGTGTCGTCACAAGAAATTGATTAGAAAGAGGCCAAAAATGCATTTTAACATAAACATCAATGAGAAAACACTAAACAATAAAATGCAAAGCACATAAGATAGCTATAATGCTAGTAGCTTATCTTTGAAGAGAGAGATGCGTGGTCGCAAGAAACTGATTAGAAAGAGGTCGAAAATGCATTTTAACATACACATCAATGAGAACCCTAAACATCCAAAACCCTAACCACAGAAGATGAAATGCTAAAAGGTTTGTGGGCTTTGATGTGGTTAGTTGATACGTCAACTTCTTGAGGGCACACAATTTGCATACAATCTTCGTTTGGGGTGCTCGATACCTCATTGGAGAGGTCTAGTTGAGGAGTACACATTCCATTCTACCTACAATATGTCGTCAACTACATGCTAGGCATCGTTTAGCGAAAAAAACGTCGTTTAGGGACTCAAAACGACATCATAAGTTTATGACCCAAAAAATCTTAGAAAAATTGCCAAGATGGGGAACCATTTTGAATTAGTGGAACATGTGGGTGGCCATCAGTGGTTGGGGATTGGGGTGGAACACCACATGAAATAGAGGACACAACACTGCAGATAATCAAAGATGAGAAAATTTTGAAGATAAAGAGTGGTGTCTAAAAACACTACTACAACACTTAAGCAGAGGGCATTGTGATCAAACATCATAGTGCTTGTTGCACATCTTGATTCACACGCTATATTGCACAATCTCCATTGATGATAATGACCCAAGGGTTCTGTTTTTATAGTCTCAAGATCTAATTGATTTCCATAGAATTCGAAAGATCTTCTCCCCATGTAACTGTCGACTATTATAGTTAAATTTGCCAAATCGCTTTGTCGAGTTGTCTTGACAAGGATGCTCAACCCGATCGTCTATGCATCCAAATCGTAATCGATTACAATGCTGGTTGATCCACTGTCTGACTATCTTCGATTGTTGGTCGATTGTTCGAATGACAGACATGTCGACTATTCAACCGACTAGTGTAGTTTGTTCGTTGATCGTCTGATCGACTGTATCCATATGTAGGTTGAACTCTCAACCAACTGAACCCAAGAGATGTGTGATGAACCATCAATGCTTGATGTTTCAATAGCCCCCCATCAAAAAACAACTCTGGAGATTCAGGAGGTGAAATTACGTCATTAGGACACCCCCCCATAATTGCATCTTCGTGAAGCCTAAGCATCATGCGGATCTTGATAAATCCCGCTTTAGCTAAAGGTTTGGTGAAGATATCAACAACATGATATTCTGTTCGGTAGTATTCAAGAGAGCACGTTCTCATGAGCCAACTTTCTCAAATAGTGAGTATGGAGCTCAACATGTTTAATCTTATTGTGTGCAACATGATTGTTAGCGACATGTATAAAATTCTGGTTATCATAGTAGATTGTAGTCGAGGTTTGAACAGGAAGGCCAAGTCCTCCCAAAATTTGGCGAATCCATACTGCTTTAGACCTGCTTGACGATGCCAAGATATTCTGCTTCTGTAATCGACAAAGATACTACCTTTTGTTTCTTGCACGAGCACACAAAAGGTCCAATGATATAGTGAAACATATAACCAAAAGTGGACTTTTGATCACCATCGTTCCCATCCTAGTCGTAGTGAATGAAGTCAACAAGTGAATCTGAACTTCGACAATGTTTAGTCAATGAAGTCAACAAGTGGCATCCTTTGGATAACAGGCAATTTGTTTGAATGTTTTCTAGTGGCTTTCTTTAGGGTCCTGCATAATCTGAGAAACCATACTAACAACAAAGGAAATGTCATGTTGACTATGAGTAAGATAAATAAGACTGTCGACCAATTGTCGATAGAGAGTCATCGATTGTAGGTTTTTGATAGTTTTTTATTAAGCTTCATTCCAGACTGAAAAGGAGTAACACATGGCTTGCAATCATCGATTACAGATTTTTGATAGGTTTTTAGTAAGCTTCATTCTAGACTGAAAAGGAGTAGCACATGGCTTGCAATAATCGATTACATTTTTTTGATAGGTTTTTAATAAGCTTCATTCCAGACTGAAAAGGAGTAGCACATGGCTTGTAATCGACCATATTAAAATGTGTCAACATAGCCATCACATATTTAGATTGAGAAATGAAAAGGTCATCACACAGTGGTAACACTTGAAGACCCAAGAAATAATGCAGAGTACCAAGATCTGTCATGTCAAAGGAGTTGGTAAGACGTTTCTTCAATCTAAGGATGAGGTCATTATTATTACCGGTAATCAGTAAGTCATCTACATATACATCAACAATGAGAGTGTTTCCACTGATGTGGATAACATACAAGTAGTGATCGGATTCACAATTTTTGAAACCAAGTCGAAAAAAGAAACTGTCGATCTTAGCATACTAGGCTCAGAGAGTCAGTTTCAAACCATAATGTGACTTCTTGAGTCGACAAACCAAATTTGAATCTGTCATAAAACTAGGTGGATGTTCCATTAAAATCTTTTCAGATAGGTCTCCATGAAGAAAGACACTATTCACATCCATTTGATGGATTATCCATCCAAAGTTGAGTAGCAAGGGAAATAATTAGTCGAATAGAGTTAATCTTTGCGACATGGGAAAATGTTTCAGTGTATTCGATGCCTTCTTGTTGAGAAAATCCATTCACAACTAGGCATGCTTTATGTCGCTCAACAACACCTTATAGGTGTTGATGGGCAAATTTGACAAGCCGTCAACTGGAAGAACATGTCCGGTCCGAGGTTGTCTAAATAACCCAAGCCGTTTGGTGTAACCTGTTCTGACGGGTTTAATGGCTCCATTAGCCAATCTAGGGTCCTAAAATAAAGAAAGGAAGTAAACTAACTAATGTTAAAACTATAATATATATATATATATATATAATCTAATTATTTAGAAATGCATTTAAGCAGAAAGATAAATATGGATATGCCATTTATGAACAAAATAATTATAGGTTACAAGTTTTTCGTGAAAGCCTTAGAAATGCATTTAAGCAGAAAGATAAATATGGATATGTCATTTATGAACAAAATAATTATAGGTTACAAGTTTTTCGTGAAAGCCTTGAAAAATTGATGTTTTATAATCATTCTCAAAAGCATATAAAGAAAACACATATTTCTTTCTGTATTTTCCGTTAGATAATAATTTATCTAAGAATTATAACTAAAACATGATTAGAAATAGGATAGAATGATGGTCAAAGGCTAATCAAAGACTGTCCTATTCCACTAGTAAATAAAACGACAAAAATTAGAAGCAAGTAAAGCTAACCTGTTATTAGTTTGTTAAATGTGTCTGTGCCTCTGTATGAACAAAAACATCCAGCTACCCCGCCTGTGAAAGAAACCTGCAGTAGGCTTATACTAAAGTTTCCCTGAATAAATTCAAGGTGCGTATCGACAAAGAGGATTTAAGAACAAAATAGTGGACACATAAGTTCCAGTGATCTTATGATTACGAACGATTACAATCAGAGAAATCTTTATGTAAAGAATTCATTTCTATCTATCAATTAAATATCAAAGATAAATCTTTATGTAAAGCATTCATTTTTATCTATCAATTAAACATCAAAGAAAAACCCTGATATTAAAATTGATATGATGATCACATTCATAACATATGGAACAAAAAATCATGAACAAAATCTAAAGCATGAATACAGTGGAACATAATGTCATTGAGACTAAAGCTATACAACACATTAATATCCCAAAATAAGAGAAACAAAACATAAATGAGACAACATTCACATTGGTCTAAAGACAAAATGCTATAAGTTGTTTCATTAAGTTCTGAAAATCATTTGTCCATAATCTGTTCCAGGCCAAGATCATCTTATTGAAATTGTTACTGTGCTTAAACAATTTTAAGTCTATTGAACCATTTTTAATCTTTCTCCAAGTGACCATCAATATTATACAACATATGGACAACATAAATAATGAGCATCAATCACACATAAGATATATACAGAGACAAATTTTCATGAGGAAACCCATAAAGGGAGAAAACCTCTTCTTCTTTGAAATGATAGTCAGTGTTTTAAGTTCTGTACATCATCTATGTTTGAGCACCAATACAAAGTGAGGCTACTACCTCTGTTTCACAAGTTTTAAATTGATGAGAGCACCAACTCTCTGGTTTCTCTAGCCCCCACTAGAAGGAAGCACCAACTCCCTGAGTGTTCCAACACCGATTGGATGGAAGCACCTACTTCCACTTATACAAGCACCAACTTGCATACAGAAAACTCTGTGTTTTCCCAAGCACCACCCTGCCACCCTGTTTTCTAGCCACAACTAAATGGAAGCTACAACTCCCAATATTCAAGCATCAACTTGAATATTAGAGGACCACAGTCCTCTCTAGCACCACCCTACCTCCCTGTTTATAAGTAAAATGATTGAATGACCAACAAAACAAGTGTTTCAATTCTTACTACTTCTCTTCTGTCTTGCAATTCTTCTATGCTTCTATCTGTTCTGCAATTCTGCTATGCTTCAAGCTGTTCTGCAATTCTGCTCTTGCTTCTGTTTATTCAACATCTGTTACTCATCTCTGAGTTTTATCTCACACTGCGGATACTGTCAGTCTCACACCGCGCATACTTTAATTTTCCCTTTCTTATAGTTCAACTCATTTTTCATTCAGAACAACCACTATACACAGTCACTGCGTCTTTCTTTTATGCACTTCACACAACTTCAGTTACACCTCGAATTCCTAGGACAACAACGCTTCAACCACTGAATCGCCAACCGTCCAAGAGCCATGATTCGGTTCTGCTAACTGAATCGTAACTGAATAGTTAATCGTAAAGAGCAACAGTAGCCCTTCGATCAAATTTCCATTTAACAAGCATCGTTGGATTAAATCTGCAAGGTCTTGCGTTTATCCCATATGCCCACTCGCTGTGACCATGGGCCTAATCAAAATGCGTTTCGCATTTCGCATTTCGACAATCTTGTGTCGAAGGTTTTCGACGCTCCAAGTTGTGATCCCCGAAACGGAGCTTAGCTCCGCTAGCTCCTCCCTCTCACATGACCATCGGCAGTGACCACAGCCTACACCAAAAGGCGTTTCACATTTCGCGAACTTATGAACTTCATCGATCCTGATCAACGGTCGAGATCTCCAGTGATCCGACGGTCCAGATCTCATCGCGATCTCGTGTTTATAGATTCTTGTGATGAAGGGTCTCGACACTCCAAGTTGCGATCCCCGAAATGGAGCTTAGCAATTAGCTCATTCCCTTAAGCCTTCGACGATGTGACCTTGTCTATGACCATGAGCCAGACCTTATCGCGATTTCACATATCGCGAGTTGCAAGGTTAGAGCATTTCCTTCCTTTGACTTTTCAGTCAGCAAAATGTTAATCCCTTGCCACATGTCCCTCTTGGATCAACGGTCAAGATCTTATCACGATTTCGCAACTTCACGGGCCTTCGTCATGCTTGATCAATGATCTACGATCTCCCTTTGATCAACGACTCAGAGTAAGTCGTGGTTTCTCATTGCGCGATTTCATAGGATAAAGCATCTCCTTTCTTTGACTTTCCAGTCGGTGAAATTCCATTCGCTCGCCATGTGTCCTCTGCATCCAATGTTCCACAACATACCTCGATCCAAAGGCCCAGATCAATTCTCAGGATTTCGCATATCGCAAGTTCCCACACCATGTTCTGTTGACTCCTCTAATGTGCAGGTCAGCGAAATTCTAGTCGCTTGCCACGTGTCCTTGAAGATGGACAGTCCTCCTGCTTTAGGGATTTTGTAGGTCCGCTTCATCTTGCACGTAAAGACCGTGCTCCTTCTTATGGATCCAACGACGGTCGGTCTTCGGGCTCAGATCTGACGCCTGAGATCTATTCTCTTCTACTGTGCGCTCCACCTATCTGAATTCAAATCTGACGGTCATCGAGAATTCTGAATGGGATCCAATGATCACTGTTTCTTTTCACTGTTGATCTTTCCATTGCCATGCCATTATCGCTGTACTACTGATCGTGCTGATCTTCGCCATTAATGACATTGCCATCAATGACAAACACGCATATTCTGTCTTTGTCTGAAAACATGCCAACAATCTCCCCCTTTGACATTGATGGAAACCCCTTGAAAAACATGCAACTATACCACTGTAGCATCCTTGAAATTACCACACTTTCTCCCCCTTTGGCATCAATGTCAAAGAATAAACACACTCCCCTGAGCTGTTGTGGTACATACTCTCCTTGTCAACTATGAGCAACTTAGAAATACAACAGATATTCAATAAGTACGCCCCCTGACCAGGGGAATAGATTAGACGAAAGAAGTTATAACCCCCAACTTTTGACGAAGATATCTAAAAGGGGTCGCTTTTAACGGTTTAGTAAAGATATTAGCTATCTGTTATGTGGAAGGAATATAATTCAGCTGTACGACTTTGTTTGGAATTTGTTCTCTGAGAAAATGGTATTTTATTGGGATATGCTTAGTCTTGGAGTGAAGAACAAGGTTCTTGGAGACACTAATGGAACTGGTGTTATCACAATGAATTGTAATCGGAACGATATAGTTTACCTTCAAATCTGCAAGAGTTTGAATCATCCACAAAATCTGAGTGCAGCAAGTAGCAACAACAATGTACTCTGCTTCTATAGTTGATAAGGAAATAGATCCTTGCTTATTACTAATCCATGCTACCAACGAGCCACCCAGGAAGAAGGGACATCCACTGGTGCTGTTTCTCTCATCCACACAATTTCCCAATCTGCATCTGAATAAGCAATTAACTGAAAATTCTGATTTCTAGGACACTACAGACCATAAGTCATCGTTCCCTTCAAGTATTTGAATATCCTTGTGACAACTACCAAGTGACTTTGTTTAGGAGCATAATGATAACGACCTACCATTCCAACAACTTGAATTATATCAGGACATGATGCTGTGATGTACGGAAGACTGTCTATCATAAAGCGATATGTCCTTTGATCAACATCAGGTGAAATATCATCTTTATTGAGCTTGCAACCAACCACCATAGGTGTACTTACAGGAGAGGAATCCTCCATCTGAAATTTCTTAAACATCTCTTTCAAATATTTTTCTAAAGAGAGAAATATTTCCGCAAAACTCTGATTTACTTGTAAACCCAGAAAGTATGACAATTCTCCTATCATGAACATCTCAAACTCTGTTTGCATAGAGTTAGCAAACCACTGGACAAAGGATTCTTTAGTACAACAAAAAATAATATCATCTACAGAAACCAAAACAATTAGTAAATTATCACCTTCAGACTTAATGTAGAGATTGCTGTCAACAATACCTTTCTTGAACCCTTTGTCTTGTAAAAATTTGTCTAGTCTATAATACCAAGCTCGTGGTGCTTGTTTCAGTCCATATAAGACCTGCTTCAGCTTGCAAACATAATCAGGATTATCTGTCAATGAGAATCCTTCAGGTTGTTCCATATATACTTCTTCGTTTAGTTCTCCATTAATGAATGTTGACTTAACATCCATCTGATACACTTTAAAGTTCTTATGGCATGAATATGTAAGGAACATTCTGATGGCTTCCAATCTTGCCACTGGTGCAAATGTTTCATCAAAATCCTGACCTTCAACTTGTGCATACCCTTTATATACCAATCTAGCTTTATTTCTGTAATGATCCCAAGCCAAATTATTTCTTGGAATCACTAACTACTACTAATTTATTGAGTTTTTAAGTGCATACAAGATTCATCAACACATGGAGATCACAATATATTCAAGATGTAGAAGCACAAGCAAAGATATGACCTTTTTATTATGAGCAATGTTAGATGAATACAATAGATGGCCGATCTGGCATAAACCTCAGATGGCCGTACAAGCAATAGATATGAGCTGCTGCAAAATGCTCCCGACAATACAAAATGAGCCTCCAAAGGCTGGATATACAATGAAGACTAAATCAAGCAGATCTGAGCCGTACTTATGCTCAACCTCCAAGCTGGAAAGTGCCACGTCCTGCTAGAATGCTGAAGCCCTGAATAATTCTGCCCTGCTACCAAAAGTGTCCAATCATCCCGAGAAATATGCCAAATGATAGATCGGGCAACTGCAAGGAAAACCCAAATGTCCAAATTCCCAAATCCACTCTCAAACTCCATAGATCTGAATTCTCCACTGAATGGTGTGCCCCACT
>ML824996.1:76751-89022 GCA_009831015.1 Picea engelmannii
CAAGCATCGTGTTGATCACAGTTTCGAAGTTGGTGATGAAGTGTGGCTTTACATCAGCAAGGAGAGGCTTAAAGGAGAAGGCAAAAAGTTGAAACCGATTCGATATGGTCCCTTCAAAATTATCGACAAGATTGGTAACAATGCTTTTCGTTTAGATTTGCCTCCATATATGCAGATGTATGCAGTTGTTAATGTTGAGAATTTCAAGTTGTATGAGCCTCCATTGATTGATGATCAAGGAGAGCATGTTCAGATTCCTTCCATAGATGATTTATCTCCAGAGTATCTAACAGAACTGTAGGAAGACACCATCCTTGACAGGAGAATGCGAACTTCGAAGCGAGGAAATGTGGAGTATTTGCGAGTTGGTCTTAAAGGGACGAATCCAAGCAAGGCCAAGNATGGGGAGGTGTGATTAGGGGATCAAATTTTGCTCAATTTTCAAAGTGCTCGGAATGCGACGAAAACAGTGTCACTGCGTCCGTCTCGTCTTCCTGATTTCGGTGGTATATTTACTTTGTCAAATGGACGCCGTATGGAGAAGATATCGTGATCTATTCACCAAGTCAAACAGGCAAAAATTTGATGCTAACTGTACCTGTCCATACAGTCCGTACGATGATGTGGCAGGGCCGTACCGTCCGTACGATGACGTGTCAGGTGGATGATGTGGCACGCTTTCATTGTTTGATGGTTGTCGAATTGGGAGATGATACGTGTCATTGGTGGCCAATGATGTGAGGACACGTGGCCCAATCCATTGGCGCCACGTTTCACTCGTTGACTGGTTGATATGGTTATGTAAAACTAATGGAGGCCGTGGGGTTCGACCCCTGGACCTCCCACAGCACAAACCTTTACAAACCTCCGCCGACCATTGCACCGCCATGTGTTCCTTAACATGGATATGTATTTGATTGTATTTAAAATTACATTATAGCGTACATGGTGGGGGGTCGGGCCGGGGCTTAGCCCCGGCCCGTGGTCGTTTGTAATGTCATATAACCATGTCGTATAGCCCGATGAATGGCGCGGGTATATAACACTTAAACCATAGTTTTATATGTAACATTGTATTACAAAATATTTCGCGCGAAGTTTTTAGCACTATAACCCACGGGTTATACTATTGTATAATGTGCGCGCGGTTGTAACATTTGCGCGAGGTTTTAAAACACATGACCACGGATTTGCATACGACCAGGAGCGCGGGGTTAGTTCGAACGGTTGAAACGACTTAACCAATTTTTGCCTTAGAGCGCGGTCCTATGGCCATACGCCCAGGTGCCGAGGCGGTTAGGGGCTGGCGTGTCCTTAATCGTCCTACGGTTTGCACCCGGTGCTGGGTTTTTACGTTTAAAAGAGCGTGTGAGCCAGGTTCATTAAAGAGGGGGTGCGAATTGTAGAACCAGAGACAACAAGCTTGAAGAGGGAGACTTCCAGGAGGCCTAACTTCTTCATTTTTCGATCGATTGAGGTGCCGAAAGAGCCCAAACAGGGGTTTCGGGACGCTGGGAAGACATTGGAGCAGTCGGTTTGTCAGTTTGAGCATTGTAAGACATGTTTTTGATCACTTTTGAGCAATTAATAATAATGATCCATTGGAAGCTGGACCAGGAGATGTAGCCCATAAGAGGGGTGAACTCCTTTATCAATTGCTGTGCATATGTGTTTATGTTCAATGTTTATGCTGCTATCTATGTGTATTTTGCATAAGTAATCCTTAATTTATGTGTTGCAAACTGATCCATTTGCTTTAAACACATGACATTTCACTTGCAATAATTATTCAAGTTTTTCAAGTCTTCTTCATTTTTAGATCAACAAGCATCGTTGGTTAAATCTGCGAGGTCTTGCGTTTATCCCATATGCCCACTGGCTGTGACCATGGGCCTAATCAAAATGCGTTTTGCATTTCACATTTTGACAATCCTGTGTCAAAGGGTCTCAATGCTCCAAGTTGCAATCCCTGAAATGGAGCTTAGCTCCGCTAGCTCCTCCCTCTCACATGACCATCGTCGGTGACCACAACCTACACCAAAAGACGTTTTGCATTTCGCGAACTTATGAACTTCATCGAGCCTGATCAACGGTCGAGATATCCAATGATTTGATGGTCCAGATCTCATCGCGATCTCGCGTTTCAAGATTTCTGTGATGAAGGGTCTCGACACTCTAAGTTGCGACCCCCGAAATGGAGCTTAGCAATTAGTTCTTTCCCTTAAGCCTTCGACGATGTGACCTTGTCCATGACCACGGGCCATACCTTATTGCGATTTCTCATATCGCGAGTTGCAAGGTTAGATCATTTCCTTCCTTTGACTTTCCAGTTAGAAAAATGTTAATCCCTCGCCACATGTTCCTCTTGGATCAACGATCAAGATCTTATCGCGATTTCACAACTTCACGGGCCTTCGTCATGCCTGATCAATGGTCCATGATCTCCCTTTGATCAACGACTCATATTAAGTTGTGGTTTCACATTTTGCGATTTCATAGGATAGAGCACCTCCTTTCTTTGACTTTCCAGTCAGCGAAAATCCAATCGCTCGCCATGTGTTCTCTGCATCCAACGTTTCACAACATACCTCGATCGAAAGGTCCAGATCAATTATCGGGATTTCACATATCGCAAGTTCCCACACCATGTTCTGTTGACTCCTCCAATGTGCAGGTCAATGAAATTCTAGTCGCTTGCCACGTGTCTTTATTGAATATGGACGGTCCTCCTGCTCTTAGGTTTTTGTAGGCCCGCTTCATCTTGGACATAAAGACCGTGCTCCTTCTTATGGATCCAACGATGGTCGGTCTTCAGGCTCAGATATGACGCCTGAGATCTATTCTCTTCTACTGTGCACTCCTCCTATCTGAATTCATATATGACGATCATTGAGAATTTTGAATGGGATCCAACGATCACTGTTGCTCTTCACTGTTGATCTTGCCATTGCCATGCCATTATCGCTGCGCTACTGATCGTGTTGATCTTCGCCATTAATGACAAACACGCATACTCTGCCTCTGTCTGAAAACCTGCCAACAGATCCTTTTACTTACAAAATGAATAGTATTTAAAGTGATTTGAAATCCTATTTTCCTATCTCCTAGGATAGGATATGATTTCATGAGATAAAAAATATTACAAAAATAGAGGGCTAACAACCACACATAACTGAGTGATTCTTAAAAAATTAATAAAAGTTTTTACAAAGCAAACAAAAAAGGAAATACTAATCATTCAAATGCAAAATCGAACATGTTTCCCCCATATGATCAACATCAAGATCTACTATTTCCTGAAAACGAAACAAGAATAAGTTAGACAAATTCTAATAACTAATTTCTAATTTTTTTTGTTTAAAAATGACTTGGCTACAAAATCGAGAGATTCTGTAGCCAGTCTTATCTTAGCAAACAAAATCCAATTTCAAGCTGATTTGATTCAAAATAGATAACATGAATATAATAAGAGGAAAATCATTTTACCATTTCAACAATTGACTAAAAATGGACCGGGTAGCTCAGAATTGATTATAGCTTTAACATTGTTTGCATTTTTGATCACTATGTTCCATGTCCTCTTAAGGCGTTTAGTTTTCCTCTCTGCGTTTACTCCGAGGTCGAGATTTTCCTGTCTCAGTTATTCACTTTGAGCTGTGAGTGTTTTAATCCGGGCCTGAAGGATGGGTATATCCATGTAATACCGTTCGATCCAGCGTAAACAAACATCCCACTGTACCGGAGGAACGATATGTTGATGAAGTGTACAGTCAAACATGGTTGTATCGACCTTGCCTATTATTTTCCCTTGAACAAGCCCAATACCAGAGAACTCCTCCTTATCGTTGAGGCACGGTGGAAAATTCGTCACAAAGTCATAGGGTTCAGTAGGACCAAATCTTTGACAATCCTTGTCTTCCAAAGCCATGAAATATTCTATTTCGGGGTTTGAGACCTCATTGACCTCGATCGGCCGATCAAGCTCAAATGAGCATCGTTTCGATTCCTCAATTTTCTCGAAATACGACAACTTGCTCTTTTGTTCTGAAACCCTAGGGTTGTTCATTTTTGTTTTGTTTGTTTGCAAGATTTTTTGACATCAGACTTCACAGAAACGTTCTGGCCAACATAACAATTAGGTACATGAGGTTCACTTAACTCCGATTCAACAAACGTTTGCTCATGTGAAGACTGACTTGGCATAGTCTCGTCTAGATGGTTTTGTTAAGAGAGCTTGGTTCATTACTTGGAATGTCAAGCTATTTTTTAATCAATGGCTTATCCGAAATAGGGTTTTCTACAGGAACGGTCATAAAAAAACCATTTCTTATCAAAAACCCATCCCAACAATCGCCCACGGTTGAAAAGTGGTGAATCAACTGAATCTTAATCAAGCCATGATGGAACAGAGTAGAGTCAACACTTTGTCTCTTATACATTTTGGACATTTTATACATGCTTCTCAATAGATGAAAATGCATGTTTAATTTAAAGCCAATGAAATTCATAAGTAGTTGTATATGATAAAGTAAAACTAAACCATAACGACTCTCACAGGTCACTAATTGTTTGAGAATCGACAACATGCCATGCCACCAAGGTTTAACCAAAGATATGGGGATACTTTTTTCGCAACAGTTGATTTTCCTAGAGGTCATGAAGAGGCTCCAAGGTACTTATTGATTTTATGAGTTTTTGAACCACTTCTCGCCGGTGGATGGCAGCCCTATGGCGTCACTCACAAACTCCTCGATTACCTCTAACTGGGTATCCCCAATGTTCGCTCTGCACCCATCGAAAGGCTGTGCGAAGGCCTTCTCCACTTGAAGGTTATGGCCTTCAAATATTTTAAGGGAGGCATCCCAACCTTGACTTCTTAAATCTTCGATTGCATCTTCATGAGATAGCAATGCCTGGCAACCATTTGGCTCCAAACGAACAACATGGGCCATAACAAACACGACTAGAATGTAATAGGGATGACTCATAACAGTTTTAGGTTTGGATGGTAGAGACGATAGGAACATATCTGAATGGATAAAGGAAAAAGAACCATAACAAATCCTGCGCGTTATCATAGCATGAACATTGAGTGTTTGATCGTAAAGCTTTACCATTCTTGGTAATGAAAACTTGACATACATAGTCAAAAACCTATACTCGTAATGAAAGGCTCGCTAATTCACTGTGCCAGCAAGGTGAGTTAAGTACAGAGTACAATAGTTGCGCATTAATTTTCATGACTACTAGTACGACCATTGTGTTTGCGAAGGGTTTAAAATATATCAAAACAAAAATCCTCATAATTCAAAATGCAGATCATCTAACCATATAACAATTATATTAGCACCCAAAACATTCAAAAATAAGTCATTCAAGTATTGGATTTAGATTGGATATAAGCACGATGACCCTTAAAATAATACTTTGTATAGAAAATATAATACCAAGCTAGGTTTTCATGTTTGATTCATGCTTTCAGTCATGAATCAAACATAAAACAAAACGAAAACACAAACTTAAAGAATTAATGAACATTTTTCTAATCCAGTAATCATCTCAAAATGATAATGTTTACAAGATTGAGGTGAAGGCAGCTACATGAAAAGTAATTTCTTGTTCAAATAACAAAATCATGTGGGGCTGCCAACAATAGGTAAATTTGGTCCGGTAGACCCATCGACACTTCACGATGTTCTTTTCTTGCGGTCAGGGAACCAAGTCCCAAGTTTGATTATTCAACAAAGAAATAAATTTTGTTTGCATGGCTTACACCCATTCAGGTTGTCCTTTAGCATCCGAGTAGGTAACTGGGTCAAAAGTCTCAAGTACACGAGTCATTAAGGCAATGTTGGCCTATTGCTTTTGACTTCAAGTTTTTTGTCTAGAAGAAACATCTCCAACATCAACTCTAGCAGCTTTAGTGGTCTTGACATCCCCTTTGGGTAGACAAGAAACAAGTGAACTACGATTCACTTCAACAGGTCGATCAGAAGTCAGAGGGTCTTCAGTTGTCGGACCATTCAAAATAGAGGACAACGGATTAGTCGACTCGGAGGGCGACAGTCTAGTCAAAACAGGGAGAAAGTTCGACTGTCCAGTCGATGGACTGAAGAAATGAACAAAAACACCAATGTGAGAGACAACATCAATTGTATCATCCTGTAGCAATCCAAACGAGTCTTTCAACAACTTAATACTAGACTTCTCATCAAACCATACATTTTGTTTGGTAATGATTTTCCATTTGACAGGATCAAACAATTGACAGGATTTCAACTCGTCAGAGTAGTCCATCATGATGCAAGCATGACTCTTTGCATCCAACTTATTTATGCAATCATTAGGAATGTGAGCCTAGGAAATACATCCAAATACAGAAAGGTGGCTGATTGAAGGATTTTTCCCATACCATTTTTCTACTGGAGGCATGGAAGGAATAACTCAAGCCGAGATGTGATTAAGCATATAATTTGCATAATACACCGCTTTAGGCCAAAAACGAGGAGGTAGATCTTTAGCCTGCAAAAGAAATCTAGCCATTTTGACCAACGTCCATTTTTTACGTTCTGCAACACCATTCTACTACGGTATGTGAGGTGGTAGTCAATACCAAATCGAAGTAAGTATTCTTCAAAAGATCGATTTACTTATTCACCACCATTGTCCGATATCAAGCATTTGATGGGTCGACCACATTAATTTCAACAAAGGCTCGAAACTTTTTGAACTTCTCAAAGTCAAGGTTCTTATTCTTTAGGAAAAAGACTCATGCAAAGTGAGATAAATCATCATTGAAAGTCAAAATGTACCTTGCACCTACCAGTGAAGGTAGATTGATGCGACATACATCACTGCAAACCAATTCCAGTAGGCTCTGTGCTCGCCACGCTTTACCAAATTTGAATGGTGCTTGACAGTGCTTCCCAAGCACACAACCCTTACAGACGCCTTTAGGGGGAAACACCTTTGACTAACAAACAACCATGTTTTGAGTTGCCAATGCTTGCAAATTTTAGAAATTCAGATCTCTGAGTCCCTCATGCCAAGTTCGGTTTTGCTTGTTAGTGTGAGCAACAAGTGCAGTCGGTTCGGGTTCAGGTCGAGTTGTGTCACGAAACATGTACAAACCATCCGTTTGGTCGAGGTGTTCGCCAACGACAATAAACTTCCCTTTCTTCAAATCATGAACATAGAACCGATTTGGACAGAATTCCACAGTCTTACCTGTCTATGTTAACCGAGCACAAAAAATAGATTGACTCTAATATTTGACACATGATAGACATTGACAATCTTCCCATGTCGACAAGCAACATCACTCTAACTAGCAACATCTAGAGAAAAATCATCAACAACATAGATTTTAATTTTCTCAACTTTATTCAATATCATGAATAAAGAGACATCCTTAGCCATGTGGTGAGTGAACCCGAAGTTGGCTACCCATTTGTTCTACGCAGAATGAGACAACAAGGCATGAGAAGCCTTAACTTGGAAGGTGAAATTATCAATGAGTCAATGTATCGTGGAAACATTTCCTTCAAGGCATTTAATCTTCTCCTCTAAATCATCTCACTTCTTAAAGCATGTTTTCTCCACATGCCCATTATTTCCACAGTATGGACATGCCTTATTCTTTCAACTTTGTTGTGGTGCATCTACCTGTCTCTAAGGTTTATGGTCATGGCATGTAGGTTTCTGTGTAGATGCATCAAATTGTATTCTATCTCTGGGATCCATCTTGCTCTTTCCCTTGAGCAAGTGTGCCTGGTGTTTACCACCAAGCTTACCTTCTCCAATCCATATATTATGTTGATCAGTAATCAAAAGACCACATAAAGCTTCAAAGGTGCAATCCTTACCATCTTCCTTGTGTGCTTGTTAGTTGGTGCGGAAAGTCGACACGAACACATTGAATGGTTTTCTCAATTTCATCATGACCATATCGATGAGTTGTCCATCTTTTGGTAGTTCTTTCCACGTTCTCCCAATTTCAAATGGAGTTCCTTGACACATGCCAAATAGTCCTCCATTCTCTCAAAGGAATGATGATCGAGAGAGATCAAATCTTTCTCCATCTGCATGACATTGCTTTTGTCGACTCGATCGAACAACGGATTTAGCTTCTTCCATACATGATGAGGAAAGTCGATTCCATTGAGGTGAAATCAAATCTCCTGCGAAATGTAGGTCGTAATGACTCCTACAGCCTCATCTTTCTTGCCATCAACAACAAAGTTTGCCTGGTCGTCTATTGGATCTGGAATCATAAACTTCGTATATTGCCACAATCCTTTTCTCTTCAACATGGTTTCCATATCTGGTGCCCAAACTGCATAATTTGATCCATTCAGAACAATGGAATCAATCTTTGAAGCCATCTTCGACATTTAGACATGAACTGGTCTGTTTCAATGAGTTCCAATCAACAAACTATCGGTCCAAAGTCAATCACACAACAAATCCGACTCAACAATGTTTGCATATAATAGGTCGAGGTTTAAATCATCAACTCTGATACCATGTTGGGGATTGGGGTTGAACACGACATGAAACATAGGACAAAGTACTGCAGATAATAAAAGAGCAACAAAATTTTGAGGGTAAAGGGTGGTGTTTAAAGACATTGTTACAACACTTAAGTAGAGCGCAATGATCAAAACATCACACTTCATGTTGCATATCTTGATCCACATGATCTATTGCATAATATCCATTGATGTTAATGACCTAAGGGGTTTGTTTTTGTAGTCTCAATATCTAACTGATTACCATATAATTCAGAAGATCTTGTCCACATGTAATCGTCCACTGTTAGAGTTGACTTTGCCAAATCCACTATGTCGAGTCGGCTTTACAAGGATGCTTGACCCAACCACCTATGTGTCCAACTCGCAGTTTATCACCAAGCTGGTCGATTGACTGCCCTATTATCTTCGACTGTTGTTCAATTGTGCAACTGAAAAGCATGTCAACTACTCGACCAACTGGTGTAGTGTGCTGGTTGATTGCCCAATTGACTCTATCCAGATGTAGGACGAACTCTCGACCAACTGAACCCATAAGATGTGTGATGAACCATCAATGCTTGATGTTCCAACACCAATATCCACCTGGATTAGTCCTCCCCCCTTGGGAAGCAGTGGTCCCCATTGTGTCAATTTCCTCCATCAGATGGTGAAACTTCTGTTGAATCTGACACCTAGTGAGCCACTTGCCCTGGTAAATAAGTTGCATTGCTTTGACGACCCGCTAGAGTTGGATGTTCTGCTGTTGGGTGACCTTCATCTTGATTTCCATGATCTAATCCGCTGTCACCTGTTCAATATAGTTGGGATTGAGTTTTGTAGGGGCCAAGTGCTCGGATGCGTCTAAAGTGTTTAAGAGAGGTGGAAAATATGGGCAGAACATTTCCACATTAAATATCGGGTACACGCCAAGGAAAGGAGGATTACTTAATTCAAAAGCATTCTCACTAACAGCCTTGGTGATGGTGTAAGGCCTATATCGGAGTGGGAAGAGCTTCTGATGGGGGTCCTGTGAGGCGCTTTTTCTACAAATGCAACCATACCTTATCTTCCACTTGAAACTTATGTGGTACCCAATGTTGATCATGGCGCTGATTGTACTTGGCATTGGCTTTCTAAAAAATGTCACGAACTTCTTGTTGAATGTGTTGGATTCGCTCAACAAATTTGGATACTCGATCAACCTTGATCTGAGCATGGGAGGACTCTTCTTGTGTAGTTTCAATGGGCAGAGATACGCCAATGGGGGCCAATGGATGGAACCCCAAGAACATCTGAAAATTTATGTGTCCAATATACATGTGGAGGGATTTGTTGTAGCTATGTTGAACAAAAAAAAGGCTTTCATCCCATGTGCGTGGATGTTTTGAATTGTACATCCTTAGGATATGGATAATTGTCATGTTGACTATGACCACCTCTATTTGTTCATCAATCTGTGGGTGGAAGACAATGGATTTGGTCAGCTTGGAGTCCATCATCGACCATAGGGTAGACCAAAAAGTACTTAGGAACCTACTATCCTATGCTTGGTTGAAGGAAAACCAGACATGTAATCCATGGAGATGGACTCCCAAGGCCCATTGAGAGTAGGCATAGGGGTGTATAGCCCCTATTTCTTGATGGAGGGTTTGGAAACGACACATGCAATGTAGGATCTGATGTATTAAAGGACATCTTGTCAAAGCTCCGGCCAATAATTTTTTTTTTGCAGTTCTACTATTGTTTTATCCACACCAAATTGTCTTGCCACTCGATTACAATGAGCTTCTTAGATAAGATTTGCATGCTCGTTTGAAGGAACACATAGATTGCTTAGATGGCATAGTAATCCATCCTACAGATGAATGTCTGGAACTGATTTTCATGTGCTCAATGTATGATAGGTAGTAGCAAACCCAGAGTCAGTATTGTATAATTGTGGCCACTTGGATGTCTCATGCCCACATGAGTTAAGAACTGTGGTTAGCGCCACAACTGGGGGTTCACTGAGGAAATCTGCAACATGGTTGGTGCTACCCTTATTGTACTTTATTTTCAAGTGGAATTGTTGTAGGTACGTAGACCACTTCTGATGTCGATCATTTTGTAACTTTCCTTGTGTTTGCATGAATTGCAGAGGCCTGTGATCAATGTGAATGATCGTTTCTTTCCCCAAAATGTAATGCTTCCAGTGTCAACATGCCTACACAATGGAGTGCATCTCTTTGTCATAGGTGGGGTATATGTGAGCAACATCAGTTAGTGTTTCATTGTGATAGTCCATCAGATGCCCATGATGAACGAGGACCACACTGATAACATAATTTGAAGGCTCTGTCTCAATCTTAAATGGATGTTACAGGTCTGGTAGAATAAGGACTGGTGCTGAGCATAGGTGGAATTTCAAATCCTCAAATGATTTCTATTGAGACACGATCCAAACAAATTTGACCTTCACTCCACCCTTGGTCACCTAGCTTAGGGCCCAAGCGATATGAGAGAACCCCAACACAAACCTACGATAGACGTTGGCGAGGCCCAAGAAACTGTGGAGCTTGGTTAGCATCTTCGGGGCCTACCAATCACATATGACTTGGATCTTGACTAGATCCACATGCACACCTTGCTCATCCACGATGTATCTCAGATATTGGATTCTTTACATGCCAAAGGAACACTTCTCCAAATTGACATATAACTTGTGTTGTCGTAGGTTGTCCAAGACCTACTGAATGTGCTCCAAATTTTTCTCCCAAGTTTTTCTAAATATGAGGATGTCATCCAGATATATGAACACAAAGGATTTTGTGAATGGCTGCAATATATCATCCATTATCTACATGAATGTGGCCGAGGGATTAGTCAAGCTGAAAGACATGACCAACCACTCGAAGAGACATTCCTTAGACTTTAAGGTTGTCTTCCATACATCAGTTTTCTCAATTGACACCCGATGGTAGTCTGACTTCAGATCAATTTTATTGAAAAATTTGGCTTCCTTGAGCTGATTGAAAAGATCATGAATACGGGGGATTGGGTATCGATTCTTGATTGTGATCTTGTTCAGGGCCCTATAATCAATAAAAAGTTTCCATGTCCCATCCTTTTTCTGTACCAGAACAATTGGGCTCCCGCAAGGTGAGGGGCTTGGTCTGATGTGGCCCTTCATAATTAGTTCTTGGATTTGACATTTTATTTCTTCATTCTCCATAATGTAACGCCTGTATACAAGGCCATTAGGCAGAGGAACACTGAGTGTCAAATGAATTGATTTCTTTACCTGACAGTGCAAAGACACCCCAATAGGCGAGACAAATATGTTTTTGTGCTCTTCTACTATCTTGTCCACTCGTTGTTGCTATGTAGAGAGACCCCGTGCAGAGGTTTTGGTGGTTGTAGTGATCCTATGTTCACCCTCTGATTGAACCATAAAGAGGAAAAATCTCCTGGTCCGAGAGACCACATTTATGCACTTTTTCATAGAGATCAAAGAGACCGCAGTAGTTGGGAATGCCTTCGGTACCCTGTAGAGTTGACCTCCCAAACTGATAATGACACTACGTGGCCTAGATTCATAAACAATATGACGCTTCCACATATATGGTTTTCCTAAAAAAAATTCACAAACTTCAAGTGGGAAAACATCACACAATACCTCATATTTGAAGGGTTTGATGCCGTAGTGCAAGCGACATCGTTGGATGACACAAATGTCTCGTGCCTTGCTGAGCCAACTGATGGTGTATGGATGAGGATGC
>ML824997.1:0-14347 GCA_009831015.1 Picea engelmannii
CCACCTTCTTTCTAAGGTCAACAATTTCAGCTTCTAGCTTACAACATGACTCTTCCTTTTCATTTATTTGAATCTTCAATAGTTCCTCTATTATTTTGGCTTCTTCAATTTGGGTCTTGATATGGACAATGGTTTCAAAAAAATTTCTAATCTCATCATCTAAATTCATATCTTCTTTTCCATTATTTAGTCTTGTGATCTCCTCTTCCTTTTCTTCTAATTGAGTCTTATTGCTCTCTTCTTGTTCCTTGATCATTTCTTTTAACTTCAATATGTGCCTTAGACTTCTCCTAAGAAACTTCTTAGTGTTATCTGAAAGATAGTTATAGTCTATATAATAATGA
Organism: Picea engelmannii; assembly: GCA_009831015.1. Taxonomy (NCBI): domain Eukaryota; kingdom Viridiplantae; phylum Streptophyta; class Pinopsida; order Pinales; family Pinaceae; genus Picea; species Picea engelmannii. Next base: position 345 of record ML824997.1, read on the forward strand.
TCACTTCTATATCTATATAAACCCTCTTCCACTTCCTTTTGAAGTTTTAATAGATTTTCTTCTATTCTTTTCATGGGGTAATTACCATCAAAATTTACACAAACTGTTTCTACATCTTCTTCTTCACTTGTAGAGAAAAATTCATCATCATCATTGCAATCAAGGGTTTTTGAGGGTTCTTTACCTTGATTTGAAATATCTGCACTATCTTCCTTTTTGCCAATACCAACACATAATTTTTTGCCTTCATTTGAAATGTCTTCAAGATCTTCCTTTGTGTTATCATCACTTGATTCTTTATCTTCACTTGAAATGTTTTCAAAATCACATTTAGAAATAATGCATTCATGATTTTTTGGAGATTCTTTACCTTTAGTGATCTTGATGGAGTGATCTTCAATATTTTCCTTCTCCTTCTTGCTTTGATATGTCTCCTCTAGTTTTAGCCATAGATCCTTGGTGGAAGTGCATTGTCCCATGATCTCTTTGATAGGGCTTGAGAGTCCACTAAGAATGGTCTTGAGAGCCAATGCATCATTCTTCTTTCCTTCTCTTTGAGCTGCAAACTTTGACTTGTTCTTCAATGAAACTAATCCACCAATGGTTTCCTTCCAAATAGTTGCTCCCATTATCTTCAAATGTAATCTCATCTCTATTCTCCAAGTAGAATAGTTTTCCTCATCAAGGATTGGAACTTCATCATCCATTTGTGTGTCTATGGATCTCTTTCAAGCTTGTTAAGGCTTGTAGTGAAGGCTCACTTTGATACCAATTGTTGGACACACCTACCACACTTAGAGGGGGGATGAATGAGTGTGGGGCTCTTTTTCCAAAAACTTCCCTCTTTACATAAAACTCCCTAGTTAACATTCAACATTTATTCATTACCCAATGCTGTCATTTATAACCAGTTAGATGAGAACATATATCAGCAATATATATTAGCAATATATGATCATCAAGTCATCACTACAAGGAACACAAAGAACACAAGATGTATGTATAGTTTTTATTTTTATTATGGACAACAATCTTGGGGTTTATCAACAACAATTGAATAGAGAACAACTCTACAAGAGAACCAACTCTATAATGCAAGACTCATCTTACACCCTCATCACCAACTGATATGAGGCAACAATCCTCAACATATATCAATCTGTCAATAGGTACGTGACCTGTCAGTAGTGCAACCACCGTGTGCACACGCCCTGTCTCACTACATCCCATGTATGCGCGCAGTCAGTGTATACAATAACCTGTGTATAGCTTCTAAGTTGTTAGGGTTTGTCCTTCAAGATCAACTTAGAGTCTCTATAATCATTATATCATTCTCTTATATCTTTGATTGTCCAATATGACCACTAGCCAGTCACAACACATCCAAGCTCTCCAATAGCTTGCTCATGCTCCACAACAAATCAATATGAATGCTATATCAATCATGTATACACAACTAGTATAGCATAGCAATCATGTCACCACTGAATCACAAGAGTACTGCTCACTCCATCAACCAAATCAACCAAACTGAACCACATCATAGAAGCCATACCAAGAATTCCAAAAGCATTCACAACACATAAAACAATAGTATCCATCAAGACAATAATGTAACCATACCAGTGTCTTAGTGATAGATCTGAGCCCATAGAATGCAAATTTGGAACTTGCCTCGTCATCCAAGAGCTTGGCACCAGCTCAAACACATATCTCCATGATTTTATCCACTATACACTTCTTGTACACAGTCAACCCGCGTATACCTTCAATGCATACGCACCCTATACACAGACAACCCACATATACATCAGAAACTAGGGTTTCTGAAGCTCCGAGAATTTTTCCGTCAAGATCTCCGACATTGACGAAACTTTGATGCATCTATGAGATCCTCCTCTCACTCTCTTCCTCAGAATATATCTTCAATCATTCTCAAGAGATCCACACCAATAAGATGCTCTTACAAGAAGATCTCCATCAATACTCCAAAAGATATTCACAAGAATCTCTCCATTGATCCACACAAAGGATAATCTACAAGAGACCATAGCTATCTTATTTATACTTTCATCCTCTAGGTCACTTAACCCATTTTCCTTATTTTAGGGTTAACCACTTTCCATAAATAGAAATTTCTCTAATATTTTATCACTTAAATATTCCTTCTTGATTTTGTCACCTTACTTTATCATTTAAATAATCTTTCTTGATTTTGTCACTTCTCTTTATTATTTAAATAATCCACCTTGACTTTGTCATTTTACTTTATCATTTAAATAATGATTTCTTCTTTTAGGTCACTTTGACTTCTTTGACCTTGTGGGCTTCAAGCCAACATATGGTGGTCCTCCAACTTCATAAGGCCATAACTCTCAAACCATGAGGAGTTATGTGACATTCCACATACCAACGGAAATGGCATGACAAGCACTATCCATCTAGGATAGTTTCATCGACAACTTCATTGATATTCATCTCATTATTCCACATACAAACATGGGTCCTCCAACTGTTCTTCTAGGATAACTCAATCCACAAAGCGTCTTCCCATGAGGGCTTTCACCATAAGGGGACCACTTTGGAGTTCATCCATTTGTTCACCTTATCAATCATGATAAGACACTAATGAGTCATCTTTTCATCAAACAAACTATGCATCATCATGTATCAATGACAACTCATTGATCCATCTTCATCTATGCATCATATCAATGATCCATATTTATCAATTGGTTTACACTTTGACATCTATCATTCTCATCAAGGACAATACATATACTTTGTTCATCAATCATTAATCAATCAATCCTTTGACATCAAGACAATCACTTGAAATCAATCAATCAAACTATTGGCATCAATGACAACATGATTCAACAAAGACCTAGACATAGACCAAGACGTAACAAGACCTAACACATGGAATGACCTGGACCATGACCTTGACCATGACCTAGAACTATACAATGACCTTCACGTATACCTTGACATAGACCTAGATCCAGACCTAGACCATGACCTAGACCATGACCTATACCTAGAACTAGACCTATACCATCACCATGAACATGACCATGACCCAGACCATGGCCTAGAGCTTGACCTAGACCATGATATAGATCCCCCTAGCTCCATCTATGCCTAGGTATAATGTATACTTGACCCTTAACCCCCTCCACACTTGATCCCTAAGTGCAATATGCCTATACCTCTTGTTAAAGGCCCCAAAATCCTTGCACCCACATCTTGGTGCTCTAACCATTGCTCTATGATTCAAAACACTTTCAATCCTAATCCCTTAGGTCCTAGTTGTCGCCAAACCCCTATACATATTTATTCATAAATTTATTTGGTCTATAATAAATTTTATATCCATTTCATTAATATCACACACATGCTCTTGTGACTTGAAATCCTTGAGATTGAGTGTGCTTGGAACTCATCCTTTCCCAGTAGGAACGCATGCACGTTCCTGGAATGTGCATGTGATTTAGTGTCCATGTGTTATAGGAATGTGTGCACATTCCCACTGGGCAAGTTTATGTGACAAGCACACTCCTTGACCTCATCTATCTCAAAAACTCGAACAAATATGCATGCAAAAATAACAAGAACATACACATTTTTGTTATTTTGTTCTTGTTGTTTAATTCATAGACAATTTTGTGCTATTGGAAGACAATTCTGGGAAGAATTGGAAGAAAAATTTGTCGAATTGGAATTGGAATTGTTATTTGTGTCTTCTTGTGTAATACCAAGACAAATTTTTCCAATTTGAATTATTAGTTGTGTCTTCTTGTGTAATAACAAGACAAATTTGTCCAATTTGAATTGTTAGTTGTGTCTTCTTGTGTAATACCAAGACAAATTTGTCCAATTGGAATTGGAATTGTTAGTTGTGTCTTCTTTTATAATAGTAAGAAAAAAAAATTGTGTTGTGCTTGGAAGCCAATTTTTCTCTTTAAACATGGGGAACCTATGGAATCGAGGTAAACATTCCTCAAGAAATAAATACCCATTTAAAAGGTAAATGAAGGAAGAGAAAAGGCAAGGTTACGCATGTCAAATTGTAGGATTTCAGAAGAGGGAAGTCCAATTTCTAGTGGAATAGATGTCGTTGTTGTTTCTACTCCATCACTACAAGAAAAGCATAGGATTTCAGTAGAGACCAATCTAGTTCATACTTTTATTGTACCTTCAATCAATATCTCTTCTAGACAAGTTGTCGTGGATGACTAGATGATGGAGGATTTTCTTGGAGATGATTATACAATGGATGAAATTAGAGAAGAAACTGGTGCACATCATTTTGGTGAAGAATTTCCTATGGTGCAACCTCTTGTTGGATAGTTAGATGTTCTAGAAAATATTCATGGGCATGTCCACTCTCCTCCCAGAATTGATCTGCCAGTAATTGAAGGGGAAAGAATTGCAACGTCGTTAACTCTACAGTAGGGAGGTCAAGAGTGTTAGAATATAGATTCATCATCTCTACCTAGATTGAGCAGTGTGCGACGAATAACTCCTAAATGCATTCAAGTGGATGAAATTGGTCTAACATCACTTGAAGGTAAGTTACCTAACCAAACTATTAGTTAGCATTCTTATAAAATCATTAAAGAATATTTTGAACCAAAATCCGATGCTGCTAAATGTCAATTATTTTTGTCTTTATTAAAATCAGAAGTTTGACTATTGTTAGGAGAATTTTAGGCATTAAAACAATCAAAATTTTAGAAACAAGTCATCATATTATTAGAAACCTTATGGATGATTTTCAAAAAATTGGCAAGAAATATCATTCAGAAGACTGTAATGCATCCCGATGTGTCTTGTCACAATCAATTGTTAGCAAGAACACAAGAAAACATCGTTTTCTCCAAAAAACATCTCATCTCATGAAATGCAATATCAAAAACTTTAGAAAGTATTCTAATAGAAGGAATAGCCTTGACATAGGTAGCCCAACAGATTTGTGGGCCTTCACTAGTAGGATACCTCATTCTAACATGAAGTTAATTGGATCAGTTAAGGGACTAGTGCAATATTTATGGCATGAGAAAACTAGGCCTTCTTCCAATGAAAAATATGTACTAAATTTGAGAAGGGGATCTAGGGACCATGAAGCCCATATTAAACACTTTCTTGACATTACACAAAAAATATTTTATGCATGATTCAGGACAGTACATAGTGCACTTAACTTGGGCCAAAGATCTTTCCATAGATGCAAGTATTGGTATGTTAGAATAAAAAAAAGTTATAACACATGTTTTTGTATATATCACATTGAGTATGGTTATTATTATGGCACACACACAAAAAAACACACATATATATTTTATGCATTGAATAACACCCTTGTGCAGGAATGCTCAATTATATTACCATCCTCATCATCTAGAGAATTTATTCACAACATCTTGTGTACAAGGCCAAAGGGTTGTAAATTTTCTCAAAAACATTTCTTAGATGGGACATGCCCCAGTTGCGATGGAATGACATTACTGAGAAAGTGAATTCATGTAAGCGATGAGCATGAATTGGGGAGGAAGGAAGTTTCCTTACAAATCTTTAAATATGTCTCATATAATATTGATGTAGTGAAAAAAAGAAAAATGATACAATTGGTGACTTCCCAGGTATGATTATGTTACTTCATGAAGGACTTCATCGAAAATACATGGAAATATGTTCAACATGTCCATGTGGCTCGATGGAAGGACGAGCATTTTAGAATATGAAAAGATACATTTCCCATTGGTATTGTCTTATCAATGGTTGATTTTATTGAGAAATACACCCTTCAACCACAAAATGAGATTCAGAGCCAATATTATCAGTCAGAGTAGGTAAGCATAATGGTCCATATCACATATAGGAATGGGTCAGATAGTAATGAAGAAAACATAGTTATATTGTAGTATCACTTCTACATAAGTGATGATCGGTGCCATGACTTAGCCTACATACAACATTGTTTTCAGTTGTTTTGCAATCACCTTAAGGAGAAGAACATACATATGGATCAACATTGGATTTGGTCAAATGGTTGTGCAAACTAGTTCAAAAATTCTCATGTATTTCAATGGTTGTGTATGTTGCACAAAAAACTCAAGGTACAAACCTTCAAATAATTCCAAACAATTCCAAACCTTAAAACTACAAACAATTCCAAGTAAGAACTCATCCAAGGTACAATACTTCTTTCCTTACTCTGAGCACACGAAGTTAATGGAGACCATCAATATTATAAGTGATTCCGATGGTCTACTTGAATGACCATAGGTATGAAAAAGGAATAATTGAAAAAATATTTTAGATTTATGAATGATTGAAATTGTGGCTTCATTTTATGGTTGTTATTGTATTATTGTATTTTGTGGTTCTCTTTTGTCGTTAGAGAACTATGTCTAACCTTCCCTTTCATTTCCTTGCCTCGCTTTCCTAGCCTTTCATTTCCTTTCGTTTCCTTGCCTTGCCTTGCCTTGCATTTATTTTCCTTGCCTTTCCTTTCCATGCCATGCCTTGCATTTCCATTCCATACCATGCCATGTTGTATCATGCCTTGCCTTTCCGTGTCATGCCTTTCCTTTCCATGCCATACCTTTCCATTCCATGTCATACCATGCCATGCCTTTCCTTTCAATGCCATCCTTGCCTTGCCTTGCCATGTCTTTCTTTTCCATTCCATTCTTGTTCATGCCATGCCTTTCCCTGCCATGCCTTTCCCTGCCATGCCTTACCTTGCCATGCCATGCCATGCCATTCCATGCCACTCCTTACCTTTCCATGCCATGCCTTTCCTTTCCATGCCATACCATGCCTTGAATTTCCATGCCATGCCTTTCCCTACCATGCCATGTCATTCCATGCCTTTCCTTTCCATTTCATGCCTTTCCTTGCCTTTCCTTTCCATGCCATTCCATGCCTTTCCTTTCCATGTCATTCCATGCCTTACATTTCCTTTCCTTGCCATGCCATGTCATGCCTTGCCATCCCATGCCATCCCATGTCATTCCATGTCATTCCTTTCCTTGCCATGCCATGACATTCCATGCCTTTCCTTTCTATTCCATGCCTTAACTTACCATTCCTTTCCATGCCTTTCCATGCCTTTCCTTTCCATGCCATTCCATGCCTTTCCAGGCCATGCCTTGCCTTACCTTGACGTTCCATGCCATGACATGAAATTCCTTTCCATGCCATGCCTTTTCATGCCATGCATTTCCATGCCATGCCATGACATACCTTTCCTTGCCACGCCATGTCATGCCTTTCCTTGCCATGCCATCCCATGCCATTCCTTTCCTTACCATTCTATTCCTTAACTTGATATACCATGTCTTTCCTTTCCATGCCATGCCTTACATTTCCTTTCCTTGCCATGCCATTCCTTTCCTTTCCATACCATGCCATTCCATGCCTTTCCTTGATATGCCATGCCATGCCTCTCCTTGTCATTCCATGTCATGCCTTACCTTGCATTTCCTTTCCTTTGCATTCCATGCCATGCCATTCCTTTCCTTTCCTTTCCATGCCATTCCATTCCTTTCCTTGACATGCCATGCATTTCCATGCCTTTGCTTGCCATGTCATCCCATATCATGCCTTGCATTTCCATGCCATGACTTGCCTTTCCTTTACTTTTCATTCCATGCCTCGCCTTGCCATGCCAGGTCATGCCTTGAATTTCCATGCGATGGCATGCCATGCCTTGCCTTGCCATGACATGCCATGCCATGCCTTGCCTTTCCATGCCTTGCCTTGCCATGCCATGCCTTGCCTTGCTTTTCTATGTCGTTCCATGCCATGCCTTTCCTTCCCATTATTTTCCTTCCCATGCCAATCCATACCATGCCTTTTACTTGAATTTACATGCCATGCCTTTCCATGTCATGCCTTGCCATGTCTAGCCTTGCAAGATGTTAAATTGTCAAACATATCTAATAAGCGTTGAGAAAAACCCTAGTCGTAGTGATAAATTTTCAAATATATGAAATAAGAACTGAGGATGTGTAATAGTGGAGGGGCCCCACTAGTTGAAAATTAGTGCCCCATATCTAATGAAACCAATGGTTCATCCATCTGAGTCTCGGTTAGAGTTGTATCACGAGTTACAACTCACCTCATCAATCCATTCAAGGAAATGTTGGCAATTTAGTCCGGGGGCATAAAATACAAAAAAAGAAACATAATGGAGCTCTTTAATATCCCACACATCTATTTGGCCAAGGCCCACACCACCACTCTACCCAAAATCGCTCGACACAATGTTCTTGAAAATCGACCTCTTGATTAGAAATTGCACTATGTGTCATTGAGAAAAACCATAGTCCCGATGATCCTCCAACAATTGTTTTTTATGGAAACTGAATGATAGTCGAGGGGATCCATTGGATGAAACTAGGTGCCTTGGATCCAATGCAACCAATGGTTCTTCCATCCAATTCTCGATTAGATTTTTATCTCAAGTTGCAACTTGCCTCCTCAAGCCATTCAGGGACATGTTGGCAATTTGGTCCGGGGGCATAAAATCCAAACCAAGAAACATAATGGAGTTTGGTAAGCTCCTACACATCTAATTGTCCAAGGCCCATGCGACCACGCTACCCACAATCTCCCAACACAATGTTCTTGAAAATCAACCTCTTGTTCAGAAATCGCACTATGCCTCATTGAGCAAAACCCTAGTCCTGGTGATATTCCAAAAAGCAATTTCGACCAACATAATGATAGTGGAGGGGCCCCACTAGATGAAACCTAGTTCCTTGGATTCAATGCAACCAATGGTTCATCCATCTAAATCTTGGTTATATTTTTATCGTGAGTCACAACTCGCCTCCTCAAGCCATTTAGGGACATGTTGGAAAATTGGTTCGGGGGCATAAAATCTAAACTGAGCATCATAATGGAGTTTTGTAAGCTCTTGCAATTATTTTTGTACAATTCCCACATGACCATGCTACCTAAAATATCCCGACACAGTGTTCTTGAAAATCGACCTCTTGTTAAAAAATTTCACTCTGCCTCAATGATCAAAACCCTAGTTCTGATGATCCTCCAACATATGTTTTTCCAAGAAACAAAATGAAAGCGGAGGGACCCCACTAGATAAAAATAAATTCCCTAAATCTAATGCAATGACATTTCTTCCATCCAAGTCCCAGTTAGAGTTTTATCATGATTTTTATCACGATGATGGGCAGGGAGTGTTGATGATAGGAAGAGCACAAGTGGAGGAGCATTATTCTTGGGAAACTGTTTAGTATCTTGATTAAGTAAGAAACAATATTCAATCTCCTTATCTACAACAAAAGTAGAGTACATTGCAATAGCATCTTGTTGCACAAAAATAAGTTGGATGAAGCAAGCATTGAAAGACATTAAGGTAGAGTACAATCAACCAATTTCTATGCTATGTGACAACACCATTGCTATAAGTATTTCAAAGAATGCAGTCATGCACTCATAGGAAAAAAAATCCAAATCGAATGTCATTTTTTAAGAGAACAAGTGAATGATAAGACTGCCAAGTTGGAGCATGTTCCCACCAAAGAACAAATTGAAAAAACGTTCACCAAGCCCCTTCCTAAAGAGGTAGAGACTGGGGGCTCACCAAATACCTCAGTGAATGTACCCTTTGTCTTTGATTCCAAAGGGGGAGAGAAAGAAGAAAACCAAAGGAGAATACAAAAAGGGGGAGAGAAAGAAGGAAAACTAGAGGAGTATACTTTCAGGGGGAGAATAAAGCAGGAAAGAAATAAAACGTCTCAACAACACACTGACAAGGAGAGCATCCCAAAAGTAGGGTTTCCATCAATGACAAAGCAGGATATTGTTGAGTATATTTTCATTGATGTCAAGGTGTATATATGGTTGAAAATATTTTAATTGATGTCAAGGGTGTGTTAGTCATAATAAGGGATGGTTTGTCTTGACCAATTGAGAGCCAATTTATATCAAATCTAGAAGATAATTTAAATGAAAAGACATGATCAAAATTTCTTTTGAAAATATTGTTAATAGGGGTTTCCTGAGGATAATAGGTCCAAGGATCAAACCTGTATACAAACAAAGGAAGTGCAATAGAGAATATGGACTGCATCAACAGAGGATCAAAGAAGGACTTCAATTTAAGACACATGATCAGGATGAATTTGTTGAGTATGTGTTATATTCTTTGCATGTGTGTGTGTGGGCGTGTAAGATTCGTGTCAGGGATTAGGGATTTGGTAGCTACGGAATACCCAAAAACATTGTATATATTGTATGGTGAATGGTGAAATTAATACAATGAAGAGTTGAAAGGTGCGACACCAAGGCTGGTTCTCTCTTGGTGAAGGGTTTCGAGTGTAAATCTCTGTGTACTATGTGTATGAGCCATTGATTAATTTCCGTTTTGATTAAGAATCTATATGCATTGCTTTAATTCACAGGTTTAAAACTTACATGTGGTATCAGATCTCATTTTTGTATTTAGAGGGACGCCTTTGTTGCTGAGGGTTTGTCTCGGTCTTGATAGATCAATTTTATCTTGGGTCTGTGATAAACCTAGGTTTAGTGGTATCTTTTGCAATGGTTATTCAAGTGTAGAAAGAGGAATGGAGATCACTTCTAGAATTGATATAGAGAAGTTCAATGGTAAAAACTTTGAGCTATGTAAGCTCAAGATGGAGGACCTTCTTGTAGACAAATAACAATGGATCGATGTGGATCCTGGTACACAACCTACTGGTACGTAGGCTACTGGCACACAGTCGACTAGTACACAACCTACTAGTACACCACCTACTGGTATGTCAAAGGAAGATTGGGAGAAGTTGGACAAAAGAGCAAGGAGTACTATTCGACTCTGCCTGGAAGATTCGGTGTTGTTGAATGTCTCAGGAGAATCTACAACCAAGGAACTATGGGATAAGTTAGGGAATTTGTATTAATCAAATTCCCTCGTAAACAAGTTGTTTCTTCGAAAGAAGTTGTATCATCTTAGGATGCAATATGGAGATTCTGTGATAGAACATCTAAATGCCTTTAATACTCTGGTAAGTCAACTTGTCTCTGTTAATATTATGATTGAAGAAGAAGATAAGTGTATTAATTTGTTATGTTCTTTGCTAGACTCTTGGGATAATCTGGTTGTAGCAATTGGTAGTACCACTCAATCTACATTGAAGTATGAGGATGTAGTTGCATCCTTGTTATCTGAAGAGATGAGGTGGAAAAGCATGGACAGTCATAATAAAGATGCTTTATTTGTAAGAGGTCGTACTCAATATAGGAATCCCGGTAAGTCTTCGGAGGGGAGATATAAATCTACAGGTAGATCTAAGTCTCCAGAAAAATATTTGAGGAAATGATGGAAGTGTGGTAAAATAGGGCATTATAAGAAAGATTGCAAGTCGAAGAAGGTTGATAAACCAAAGGGATTTGATAGTACCTCTTCCACAGAGGCAAAAACCTCCACTGAAGAAGGAGATGATGTTTACCTGGCATCTATAGGTACACATGAAGACCGTGATGTATGGTTGATCGACTTAGGTGCGTCATACCATATGACTCCTCACAGGGAGTGGTTATGTGAATATGAAAAATACGATGGTGGTGATGTATTCCTAGGAGATGACTCGTCATCCAAAATCATGGGACATGGAAGGGTTAAGTTGCTGCTAAAATATGGAAGGATCAGAACTCTCCCTGGGGTTCTGTGTTGGCAAATATTGAACAAGCAACGAATGCGTGTTGATGGTTGTTGTCATTGATGGCAACAACGTAGATGGCAAGATATGAAGGATAAAACCCCTTGGGGATTCGGACGTAAAATCTCAGGAGGGACAGCATTGAAGAAAACACGCGCAACAAGAGTTTGCAGAGAAGAAGGAAGACAACGATCCAGTGACCATTGGATCCCATTCAAATTTCTCGAAAGGCCGACAACCGTCAGATTTGCAGAAGTTGTGAGGGAGATAAGTCATCGGAGATTCGGGGATCGGGACTTTGAAATGTCCAGTTCACTCGACAACGAAAACCCCGAAATCGCGATTTGATCGCAGCCGTTAAATCAAGCAGAGATCGGGACCATCCACTTGTAGACAGAAGGCTTCATCGGAGTTTCGGGGATCGGGGTTTCAATATGAAAAGAATACAATGCAACGAAAATCCCGATTTCGCGATATGCGAAATCCCGACTGAATCTTCACCGTCAGATCAAGATGAGATCTAGACCGTTGATCCAACTCACGACGGTAGACCACGTCACCCAGGGACACGTGGCACAACCAGGGAATGACAGGTGTCAGGCAGATTTAACACTTCAGGCACATGCAAGTCACAAATCAGAGTGACACGTGGCAGGATCTAACACGTGTCAAACCACGTGTGACGTCAGCAGAGGCATCGGCGATCGGGACTTTGTAATGCCAAAATCTCTTGACATCAAGAACACCGAAATCGCGAAATGCGATTTCACGATTTAATCGCAGCTGTTGAATCCAGAATGAATCTGAACCGTAGATCCTAGCCCTGGTCGGAGTTTCGGGGATTGGGACTTTGATATGTCAAGAACACACTGCAACAGAAACTCTGAAATCGCGATATGCGATTTTGCGATGTAATCACAACCATTGGATAAGAATGAGATCTAGACCGTTGATCTCCGTCATCGGAAGAATCTGGGATCGAGAATTCTATAGGCATGTGCATGATGACATCTAAAATGCCGAAATCGCGATGAGTGAAATCCCGATGGGATCTGAACCGTTGGATCAAGTATTGATCGGAGGGTTGTTGTTCTTCTTCACACATTAAAGCTTCAGTTATGAATCCGTTAAGTGAAACAGACTCATGATGACGAATTGGTTAGCGTTTCAGTTGCCAATATAGATGTCCTTGGATTTCCCATTGGAAAGGGAAGTGGAACCGTCAAGGTAGAGGGAATAAAAGAAGTTGAAAGAAACTGTGTCTGGTTGGTTGTTCCGAGGAAAAAATGAGTAAACAGGAAGAAAAGGAAAATGAGTAGAGGTGTAGCAGGATATGAAGGAAATGCACAGAGTGAGACAAAATGGAGAGCAGAAGCAGAACAGAAGGACAGATAGAACAGAACAGAAAAGGTGATGCAGAGCTGACCTGCTAAACAACCAGAAGAATAAAAGAATTGCAGAACAGTTTTTTGAAGGTCAAATACAAAGAAAGATTGGTAAGAATTGATTTATCTGCATAATTGTCTGTGTGTTCATTATTTGATATTCGAGGGAGGTTGGGAGGTTCTTGAGAGGACTGTAGTCCTCAGAAGTTCAAGTGGGTGCTTGAACACAAGAAGTTGTAGCTTCCATCTGGTTGCAGCCAGAGAAACCAGGGTGGCAGGGTGGTGCTAGGGAGAACATGTGTTCTCTATTATGCAGGTTGGAGCCTGTGTAACTGGAAGTTGGTGCTTCCATCCAGTTGGTGCTGGAATATTCAGGAAGTTGGTGCTGGAATATTCAGGAAGTTGGTGCTGGAATACTCAGGGAGTTGGTGCTTCCTTCTAGTGGGTGCTAGAGAAACCAGAGAGTTGGAGCTCTCAAACAAGTTGCATCTTGTAAGATAGAGGTAGTAGCCTCACATTGAGTTGGTGCTCAATTGTAAATGATGTACAGAACTGCAAAAGACTACCTATCATTTCGAAGAAGAAGAGGTTTTCTCCCTTTATGGGTTTCCTCGTGAAAATCTGTCTCTGTGTGTATTTCATGTGTGACTGATGGTCTTTACTCTTACTGTTCATATGATGTGTATTGTTGATGACCACATGAAGAAAGATTAATAATGTCTTAACAGACTTAAAATTGTTTAAGCTTATATACAACTGATTCACCCCCCCCGCTCTCAGTTGTTTTAGTATTTCCAACAATTGGTATCAGAGCGGGTTCCTTTTATTTAAAGGTAGATATGTAAGCTTAAACATGACAAGTCATGAAGGGACTTCAGCCTCTAATCCCCCTCTGTTTGATGGAACAAATTTTGCC
>ML824997.1:55727-66328 GCA_009831015.1 Picea engelmannii
TCTCATGCTCGTAAATACATGAGAATAAGTTACTGAGCTTAGTCTTTGTTCTTTCTCATGCTCGTAAATCAATGAGAATGTAACCGAGTATACTTTTATCACTTTTTCGGACTCATAAAGGTTATACGAAAAAGGAACCCCCTGGAGTCCTCTTTAATCTCTTTTCAGACTCTCTAAACATGAAAAGATTTCCGAGCAATCTTGTTCTTTTCATGCTCGTAAAAGTATTTGAAGAAAACGTTCGGTGAGAGATAGTTTATCACTTTTTCGGTCTCGTCGAACTAATTTATGAAAAAGGAAATGGGAGAGATCTCTTTAAGTGTTTTTTAGACTCTCTAAACATGAAAAACCCCTGAGTATTCTTTCTTTGGACTCGTTAAACAAACATCGAAAGGCCCATATGGGACCGAACCACTCCTTCTTAGGGTTCGTTAAAAATACTTCGAGGGACTCATCCGAAGGATGAGATTACATTACAAGCATATGTTATCCTCCTCAAGCTTGCGTAAAAATAAAGAGGTACTCGCCAGAAATGGTGGGGGAAAAATTGGGAAAAAATTGTGTCTAAACCTGTATTCCATGAAAGAGTCACTTTTGAACATGACACCCTTTCACTCGCTTTGTGTCTAGGTTGGAAAATTTGCTTGTCTCCTGATCATACTCCCTTATAAGATTACAAATCGGTCTGTGATCCTTGTTGTTGAGTCACTGTTTCCAAGACAGTTGTCGTGTCGTCAATATGTTCAAAGAGAAGTTCAACCCGAAAAGCCTTCTATTGCATCGACCATTTTTGCAGTCTTAAAGCCTTCTATTGCGTCGGCCATCCCTGAGTCAGTCCTGAATCACTTGTTACTCTGATCTACATCAAATCTTGTTACTTGTTTCGTGTCGTTGATGTGGGATACATTAAGGCCCTCCTATGACGAGTCTTTTCCTATCGACTTCAACTCATTATCCAGGAATTAGACTTAGAAACTAATTGGTACCTTGGAACTTGCATGCCTCAATGGAAGGTTTCTTCGCTTTCGACAGTGGTTTTTCAATATCGACCCGTAATCGAGAGATTTCGTCGAGTGTTTGACCTCAACTCATTGATTCACATTCGTTGGATTGTACCAGAGTACCTTGGGAGTCATTGACATTAATGGTTATTTCCCTCGCACTTGTTAACGGTATATACTAATGACCGATAATCAAGTGGTTTCTACCATGTTTGACTTCAGCACATGTATCCACATGGTTAGATTCGTACTATAGAGTGGTGGAGATGAAGACCCTGGATATTTTCTGACAGATCCAGGTTGTGTTGGCGTATATTCAGTTTGTCTTGTTGCATAGATCCACATTGTATGTCTGGTGGCTATGTTCAAATTTGAGTCTTTAACACATAGATCCACAGTGTATTTTTGGTGTCTATGTTCAGATTTGAGTCATATCGGCATGGATCCACAATGTATGTTTGGTGGCCATGACCTATCTTACTTGACATGGATCTTTTCATGTTGGCATTTATGATTTGAGTCATTTGTATTCTGAGTATGGGAATGCCTACCTCACTGATGATATATTATTGTACTGTATTTCCTTGTTTGTTGGCAGGTTTCCGACCAATTGTTCCGTGTTCCCTACACACACTCGACAAAGTATTTCAGCTATCACTTTGTTCTAACTTCATACTTTGGGGGGCTCTCTGTTACACATTATTTTCTTCATCCCTATGACTGTTAATGATGAAAACCTATCTGTAGTCTTCAGAGGGGCCAGTGGCCTAAGTTCCTGAAGAAGAAAGGGAGAAGAACTTTTCCTGAGAAAAGAAGTTGCATTTTCCCTAGTAAAAGCCCTGTAAAAAAGGAAGTTCGCAGGTTGCTATATAGGCAGGGTGCAAGAATGCCTGATTCTCGCAGGTTTCACCATAGCTAGGGTACGAGATGTTCGCAGGTTGCTCTATAGGTAGGGTGCAAGAATGCCTACACGTGGGAAAAACAAGCATTTTCTCGAATCTTCTAGAAGGAGAAACTTTTATGGTGATGTGGCATCCGAATGGTTGGGATCTTAATCGCTTTCATGACTTAGTGGGATCATCCTAACCTCCTCAACTTATCCTCTTCAACTTATAAAAGGAGAGGAGTTCTCATGGAGAAAGTTAGCTTTGGTTAGCTTTTGAGCTTTGGTTGGCTTGGAATTATTAGCTTGGTTGGAGTGGCTTTGAGATTTGCTTTGTCAAGATAGATTGTGAGTAGATATCGAATCCATGGTCTCAGAATCCTTGGAGCAAGAAGTGTGTGGGGAACGAAGGACAGTTGGAAGGGACCTTATGACATCAAGGCCATGGTTGTAATCTCTCTTTCACATTTAATATGATACAGTAATATGATTATTTCCTATAAAGCTTGTTGTGTTTTATTGTATGATTCCTTGATCACATACATAGGTTTATATTGAGTTTATGCTATTGCTATCACTTTCGTTGGTTGCGTTCTTTTGCAGGATCATCATTTTATGAGCATTGGAATTGAGCTAGGATGGCGATGGCGAGAGGAAGCGACATTTAAATGGTATGTCACTCATCCCTCTTTAGTTAGTAAATTCAATATTTAAAACTTAAGGAAAGCATCATGTTCTGGTGTGTTTTGTTCTAGATCTAGGTGGATCTAGGGAGATCAGTTAGCGTCTGCACCTACCGATTTTTCCAATAACAACAGGTCAATGTAAGAAAAGTCCATGTAAGAAACCACTCAGGAGATGACACATGGAAGAAACATTCGATAGCATTCCAAGTTCCATGGTCGCCCATGACGAAAGTTGGGTCATAATTAAATAGGAATTAATTGTCCAGATTTGTGATTCCATCAGATCAATGGATCTCATTATAGTCATGATATCCCAAAATCTTAAGATCCGGGATACTTCAATAAACGTGTAGGAGGAGACACGTGGAAAGTAAAGGTAAATACTAGGAGAAGCTGTATGCTAGAAACATGAAGATCTACCATTGATCACTGGAAGGATCAACGATGATCCATAGATCCGCCATATGGCAGAGAAGCATATCCAACCGTCCATTTATGAAAAACATCAAAGGTTGTTACTACGGTGGACCACGACCATTAGATATTATAAGGTGTGGGATGGTGTAAAAGGCTCGCGGTATCGATGCCTCAGTGACTCAATAAGTTTTGATATCTAGGGAATGTAGAAAGAATATCAATAGATGAGATCAATCCTAGATCCTAATCTGATGATTGTTGAGCGTCGAATGTGTATTGCATGACTAAGTGAATAGATCAATGGTTAATAATTAATTCAAAGTATGATCCAATGGTTGTTGAGTGATGATATTAAATATGTGAACAATAAGTGATCCCATGTGAAAAATAAGGAAGGAATTTGGGGCTCTTTCGAGCCCGATTATTATGGATATTTGGAACTAAACTCACAAAGTGGATTTTATTATGTGGACAAAATTGTGGGAGGATGAAAGGTATAAGTAAAGATGCTAGATTTGAATTGAGATGTGAAGAAGGATAAATGAGTGTGAAGGTAAAGGGAGCGTGGGAGAAAAAGTGTGATGAGTAGAGGCTCTAAGGTCTATACGAAGTCATGGAAACAATGAATATGATCTGAAGCTTGAGGACATAGAGTATGAAGCATGTCGAAGAAACATACTGAAGAAAATTAAGGTATTTATGTATTTTCAGGGTGGCAGGGTGGAGCAAGGAAGGATATTGGATTCTCTGATCGTACTATTGAACATTCCAAGAAGGGTAACACCATCATGATTTTTATTACAATGTGCAGTGAGTTATATTATGTTGAATTACAAAGTATCATTTTTTAAGTCTTTTAATTTATTCTAGAAAAAAACTTGTAACAATGTGTTTTTTTTGTGTAGTCTCTAGAGCGATGAACCACGCACAGGTGAAAAACCACTTGAGGTTCTTCTTCGAGAAAGAGAAGAAAGATCAATTTCCATGATACTCTTGAGGGCGGTGATGGTTTTTGACTTCATTATTCGAATATCTTGTATGTACACAGAAAATGATTTAAACCTCGACCTTATAACACACTTCATCCTGATCATGTGTCTTCAATTGAAGTCCTTCTTTGATGCTCTACTGATGTGGTCCATATGATATGATGTGCTTCCTATGTATTTCTATAAGTTTGATCCTTGGACCTGTTATCCTTAGGAAACCCTTATTAACAATATTTTTAGAAGAATCTATGATCATGTCTCTGCATTTAAATTATCTATTAGCTTTGATACAAATTGGCTCTCAATTGGTCAAGCCAAACCAGTCCTTATTATGACTACCACACCCTTGAAATCAATGAAAATGTGCTCAACCACATATGAACCTTGACATCAATGACAACATACTCAACAATATCCCTCTTTGTCAGTGATGGAAACTCTATTGTTGGGATACTCCTCCTGTCGGTGTGCTGCTGAAACTTTTTCTTTCTTTCTTGTTTTCTGCTCCCCCTGATAGTATACTCCTATGGTTTTACTTCTTTCTTTCCCCCTTTTTGTATGCTCCTTTGGTTTTATTCTTTATCTACCCATTTGACATCAAGGACAAATGGTGCATTCATTGAGGGATTCGTTGAACCCCCAGTCTCTATCTAAGGTACTCAAATGCATCTTTAGGAACATGCTTGGTGAACATATCTGCAATTTTTTCTTTGGTGGGAACATTCTCCAATTTGACAGTCTTATCATTCAATTGTTATCTTAGAAAATTATATTTGATTGGAATATGTTTTGTCTTTGAGTGCATGACTGGATTCTTGGAAATACTTATAGCACTGTTGTTGTCACATGGCATAGAAATTGGTTGATTGTACTCTACCTTAATGTCTTGCAATGCTAGCTTCATCCAAAGGATTTGTGTGCAACAGGATGTTGTTGCAATGTACTCTGTTTTTGCTGTAGATAAAAATATTGAATATCGTTTCTTACTTAACAAAGATAATAAACAATTTCCCAAGAAGAATGCTCCTCCACTTGTTCTCTTCCTATCATCAACATTTCCTTCCCAATCTGCATTAGTGTATGTTGTTAGGGTAAAGTATTTTTTTGGATACCACAGTCTAAAATCCATTGTTCCTTTCAGGTATATAATAATTATTTTGACTTCCACCACATGTGATTCTTTTGGTGCATATTGAAATATTGCAACCAATCCAACAATGTTATCACCAAAAAATTGCTCAAAAAAATACAGACAATGGATGAAAAAACCAAACATAAGATACTACCAATAATTATGGAAGGATCACATTCAATTTGGAAAGATACCCACAAAACTATAAAAAATGGTTCTGAAGTTCTAGGTGTATTCAACAAAAGAAGCATGCACACATGCACATGGACTAACATGACACACAATGTAAATAGTGCATGAAATGCATGACTTACATTCAACAAACTTGCACGAATGTAGAAACGGTGCATTGATGATTTTGGTTGGGCCTCAACCACTTATGGGATGGAGTGGATCTCTCCCATACCCAAAATTGCCCCCAAATTCCGCCTTAGGATCACTGGAAGGGATGGGAGGTACCTCCAAAGGCCTCCCATTCACACTTGTAACTAGTTGAGAAATATCTTTCCATCCTCCTATAAATATAGGATAATTGTATGCAAAAAAAAAAGAATCCATAGCATTTTTATGTTATTCATAATTCTCTTGGAGAAAGCCATCTTTCCCTTGAGCCATAAGTTTTGAGCAAGTGTATCATTGAGATAGATTTACACCTCTTGTGAAGCTAATCCTTGGGTAATTTTCACCATTTTAGACCTAAAATTGGAGAGTAACAGCTCTAGTTTTTAATGGATCAAAGGACCCTCCCTTGGGAGGAATAGGTTGAGATTCATTGTCCCATATTTCTCCTCTTGGTGCACTCAATTTGAAGATTCTGTTCTATTGGGTAACCATTTCATGTGTCCAATTTCATGCATCACTTGTTTATGTTAGTTTAGCTTGTTTCTTATTCTTAATTTCTATTTGTTATCTTTGTATCTTGTTTTTTAACTTGAAGGTCCACTAACTTGCTAACCTTCTTTTTGTGTTGCCTTGTTATCTTACTGGGTAGTTAAGGGGCTCTCTTTTTCTCACTCTTGTGACAAAAGAACCCAAACAATTTGGAAACCATACTAGGGATTTGAATCACAATTCCGCCTCAAGTAGGCTTTTAGAGTTGTTCATCTCACTTTCTGTTGTTTGCAAGACCAAGAACCGGCCTAGCCACACCCTTAGACAATAGGATTAATCTTTTGTTTGAGAGAAGACGGTCAAAATTTGATCCCACCATTTTCCCACGTGCACGTGGGTTCATGTCAAATATAAGTGTGGTCCACATAGTCCCGTGCTATGTCATAACTCTCTCAACATGCATTATGTGCTTTGTGCACGACTGATATTTGTTTAGCCGCACATTGTTCTGTTTTTTGCGAAATTGTAAGGCTTGAGAATCCCATCTCCACCAAGTAGATTATATTTGATTTATGCATTGTTGTAAAATCCATAAATAATAGGCTTGATATTCATCCTTTCATAGATAGGTTAGACCACACATAGACATTTAGGGAGGCTAAAAAGAACCTTTGTGTCTTTTAATTCCTTATTTCCCACATGGATGGCTTAAATTTTAGCATGTGAATTTCAGTAATTTTGTTTCTTTTACAAACTCATCACATAAAATTTTGGACTAGAAACTTATTTAGGGGATCTTGGAGTATCCTCTTTCCTCACACCATTGTGTGATCTTGGAAATCAGAAAAATGTATTTCCTAGAGAAGTCTTCATATCCCTTTATAAAATCAATCTCTAGGAGAGGCCAACATCTATTATCTTGTTTTATTTTTAAACTTAAAATATTTGTAAGGGCCCACACATTCCCACATGTGCACAATATTAAGATAGTTTCAAATTTCTAGTGTAAATCACTTAGGAAGTTTAAAGCATTAAAAGGGCCTATACATGCCCACATGTTCAGAATCTAGGAATAGTTTCAAAGATTTCTTAGATTAGAAAAAATCCTATGGAGATTAAAGCTCTAAGTAAGGACCCACATGTCCACCATGCTAGTTACTTAGGTATTTTTCAATTTCAGCAAGTATTGTTTGTGAAATTTAGTAAGTTAGAAGTAAAGAACCATTGTAAAGGACCAAACGATGTCCACATGAAAAAAATTGCTCACTTAACTTTTTAAAAATTCATCACTCACTATCACTTCTTGGACACATCCTCACATATCCAAGAGGTGTTTTTCAGAGACTTTAGACCATAGTATTTTCTTCTCCTTGTGCCCATAAGTGATCTAGGAGAATCAGAAGGGACTCACTTGTTTGAAAAAATATTTTTCTCACACCACTCTTAATCAACGAAGTTGATCCATGACCCCAACTTCACAAACCACTTTCAAATTCTAAAAGCAACAATAATCAACCCACTTCTAAACCTCCACAGGAGGTACACAAAATAATTTGGTATTCTAAGTTATGATTTTGGGGTTATAAATCCAAATAACTCCCCATCATCATTTATCACTTGAAACTTAGAAAGTTGTGAATTAGGATACCAAAATCCTCCCAATCAAGCATTCCTACACCACAAGGTAGGGAGAAACCCGTGAAGGGTAGAAGGCATAGGTCCAATTGTTTTGTGCATGCCTCCTTGGGTCACCCAACCCTTGGAAAGAATCCAACCCGTGATCGATTTCTGAGGCCGAAAATCTAAATGTCGTGCTTGATCAAGGCTATTTAGTGGCCAAAATCTAGGTTTATCTACCCAAGGTGGTGGTTGTGTTGGATTACTTAGAGGGGGGGTGAATCAGTAATAAACAAATTTAATCCTTTTTAACCATATAATCCAAGTGTCATATCAATGAAGCATTATCATCCAATAGTTGTAGAGTAAATAAGTAATGAACAAATGAACAAACATACACATACATAGTACACCAGTGTTTTACGTGGAAACCCAAATCGGGAGAAAACTAGAGATTTCTTTTTCTTATATGTCTTGAAGAATTACATTCATTGGAAGCACCAACTTCCTTTGCTTTCCAGCTGCAACTGGAAGGAGGCTCCAACCCCCTAGTTTCTCAGGCTACAACCCAAGGGAAGCTCCAACTCCCCAATTCTCTATCTACTACCAGAAGGAGGCTACAACTCCCTATGTTCTCCAGCTACAACCGGAAGGTGGCTACAACCACCTGTCCTTGCCCCATCCTGCCACCTTGAAGTAGAAATAGAATGATGGAACCACTGTCAACCTGTCATTGTGAGATATACCACTGTAAACCTGTACCAATAAATATGAACCATGCATCAATCATGCATCAACCTATACCTCAACCTGTACCATAAACAAGTGCATCAACCATGCACCAACCTGTACCAAATAACCTATAATCAACCTGTACCATAAACAAGTGCATCCAACCATGTACCAAGTATGTACCAATCATGTGTAAACTACTCATCAACTATGACTCATCAATATGTACCAACATCATCAACTATACACCTCATGTATGTGCCAACTCATCAACTACTTGTCTCAACCATGTACTCAACATGTACCTCAAACAAAATCCCTCATCAATTTCATCATCCAAATATGATTTGTAGCTCTGTAATAGACCTTGTGTATATTATCACATTCCTTCAAACCTTCCTTAACTTCAACAACAAGAGACTAGAATTTTCATCAAACTTTTATTTAGTCTCACATGCCTAGTTTTGGATTAGTCAATAACCCTGACTTGAAGTAATCATAACTTTGTACCTGTAATGTATAAATATATGAAACTGATATACAATGTTCATCAGTGTTTTTTATGAAATTCCTCCAGGTGTCACTACTTGTAACCTCTCAGAAAAGGAGTTATAGAAAAAATAACATACCTTTCTGAATTCTGGCTTATTCTAGAGAGCGCCCTTGTAGAGCGTGCCCCGCACGGAATATTTGTTGAATTGATTTGAAACTTTTACAAAGAATACTAAATACTGTAATGTAACTAACACGTTTTTTTTCACTAAATTTGGATATTTTATCAATAAGTTATGACATTTTTACCCGAAACACCTGTTTTTGACTAGTTTCAGGACTAGCCACAAACCCTATTTTCCACGGAGTGTAACTCCAAACATACAATGACCCACAAGATGATTTTTTTACCACATATAATTGGATATGTTTTATTAATGGAATAGCAATTGCAGGGTCTGAATAATTATAGAAAAAATGTTATAGTGAAAATGGTGAGATGACTTGTAAATAACATACCTTAGAAAGCACCATCAAAAGAATTTATCCTTCCTTGCATTTCGACCTTCTTTTCTTCACCTTCCCTCCGAATTTCAGCTTAGATATCCTTGGTTACCTCAGAAACCTATATATATTCAATATGCTCAAGTGTGATTAAAATGAGAGAGCCTTGCCTCTTATCTATACTCTCCAAGTCGCTTCCTTAAAAACATCTTCTAGGTCACTTGGCCCCACTTTCCTTATTTTAGGGTTAACCCACTTCTAATTTCTCCATTAAATTTATTATTGAAATGATTTATTTTTTGTTAACTTTGAATTATAATACACTCATTACTTCAATTTATTATTTACCTTTTAAAATCTCTTAAACCACTTTGACTACTTTGACATTTTGGGGCTTCTAGATGACATATGAGGGTCCTCCAACTTCGTAAGGCCATAACTCTCAAACCGTGAGGAGTTATGTGACGTTCCACATACCACCAAAAATGGAATGACATGTAATATCCATATAGAATAATCTTATTTTAAAATATATCATAACTCATACCGTTATCCATCAAACAAACTTGGGTCCATTACCCAAACCTAGGGTCTCCAACTTCTCATGGCCGGAAATGGAATGACAAGAACTATCCATCTAGGATAGTTTACCTGACAAATTCATTGTCCTTCATCTCATTATTCCACAATTAAGCATTGGTTCTCTTACTCCGCAAAGTGACTTCCCATGAAGGATTTCACCATAAGTGGACCACTTTGGAGTTCATCCATCTTTACTTCTTATCAACCATGACAAGACAATAATGAGTCATATTTACATCAAACAATATTGGGTCCATTACCCAAACCTTTGTGCTGAGGGAATTTCTTCAAGGGTTGACATCAATGACAACCAACCTTAATCAACATATTGTGGGATGTAATTGCCACTCATTTATATTTTGAATGGCTATTGGGAAATATTTCCAGTACTTTTAGGATATGCCCCCTTCACCCCTCATTATAACTAATTGTTCATACCTTCACTAGTATCTCCTCAAGTGTGTTATGGCCCCACTGTCGAGAGATTTTTTGGAGGTCCAATGATATTTGAGAGGAATGATGTTACATTATATAGGATATGCTCCTGATTTTTTTATATTCCCCCATGCGGATTCCAAAAAACCAACCAAACTACCCGTTACATAGTTATATAGTGTATGCTTGTCACCATTTGATTACATGCAGTTTATGAATACATTGTGTTGGTAATTTTTAAAGAATTTATTCTATAAATTATTCTCATTATCACCATCACACATCCACACATAGTCCATA
>ML824998.1:0-10150 GCA_009831015.1 Picea engelmannii
GGAAAAAACCTCATCTTCTTAAGATGTTAAGCAAGCTCCAACTGCGTTACATCTCATCTTTTATGAGCACCAACTCATAGAGGCTACAACCTCTGATTGCCAACACCAACTGGCTGAGAGCACCAACTCCCACAGAATCCCAGAACCCACTGGGTGGAAGCACCAACTTCCTTCTTACTTCAACACCAACTGAGTGAAGGCACCAACCTTCAGATTCTACAAGCACCCACTTGCAGAGAAAGAGACATACGTCTCCCTAGAACCACCCTACCACCCTTATTTGCAAAAATAAATATTGCTCAAATCAACTGAATCATTCTGA
This sequence comes from Picea engelmannii, assembly GCA_009831015.1. NCBI lineage: Eukaryota > Viridiplantae > Streptophyta > Pinopsida > Pinales > Pinaceae > Picea > Picea engelmannii. Next base: position 323 of record ML824998.1, read on the forward strand.
TATAGCTTGCTTACCCTTTCTGCTGATCTACTCTGCATTCTTCACTGTCTCTGATCTGCTTCTCTGCTTCACAGTCCTCTGCATCCCATTCTCAGCTTCTTCTCCTGTCACACAGATTCTCCTCTCCCTTTTCTCACCTGCAGAGCTCTCTCTACTTCTCCCTTCAACAGCAAATTCATCTCTGTTCCAGCGCATTATATAGATTCACCACATGCAGTGGTTTTCCTTGCATTTCTCAATTCCAACTGCAGTTTCCCTTTCTTTCTTTCTTTCTTCTGCTTTTCGCATGCCAGCATACTCCCTGATTTTCTGAACTGGCTCTTTTCATGCCTCCTCTACGCATGCCACATCATGCAACGCTGTGCTCTTCCTGTCTTGACTGCCAATCTATTTTTAGACTAAAAGTCCTTCCTCTTTTCTCAACTCCAACTGCAGTTTCCCTTTCTGTCATTCTTTCATCTGCTTTTCGCATGCCATCATTCTCCCTGATTTTCTGAACTGGCTCTTTCCATGCCTCCTCTACACATGCCACATCATTCATGTTGTTTCTTAAAGAAAACTATTGGTAACTTTTGCTGCTTAGTCATGACCGTGGCTAAGGCATGCGTTCTTATCAGCAAAGATCCAGCGCTGTTTCAGCATAGTTTCCAGCACTGTGTTTCAGCCCAGCGCTGTGTTTCGGCATCTGCGTTCCTGCATCTGTGTTCCAGCATTTGTGTTTCAGCACTTGCGTTTCAACACTTGTGTTCCAGCTTCTGTTTTTCGTGCTCCATAACCAACCGATTGCCATCAATGACAACCGTGACTGTCTGCGTCATCATCTGTGCTCCAACTTCTATGTTCCAGCATTTGTGTTCCAGCACTTGTGTTTCAGCACTTGTGTTTCAGCACTTGCGTTTCAACATTTGTGTTCCAGCTTCTGTTGTGCGTGCTCCATAACCAACCGATTTCCATCAATGACAACCGTGACCGTCTGCGTCATCATCTGTGCTCCAGCTTCTATGTTCCAGCATTTGTGTTCCAGTACTTGCGTTTCAGCACTTGTGTTCCAGCACTTGTGTTTCAACACTTGTGTTTCAGCATTTGTGTTTCAGCACTTGTGTTTCAACATTTGTATTCCAGCTTCTGTTGTGCATGCTCCATAACCAACCGATTTCCATTAATGACAACCGTGACCGTCTGCATCATCATCTGTGCTCCAGCTTCTATGTTCCAGCATTTGTGTTCCAGCACTTGCGTTTCAGCACTTGTGTTCCAGCACTTGTGTTCCAGCACTTGTGTTTCAGCATTTGTGTTCCAGCTTCTATTGTGCGTGCTCCATAACCAACCGATTGTCATCAATGACAACCTTGACCATCTGCGTCATCTCTTCTATAGCCACATTTCCAACAAAAATATCTCTATGGCTAGGGGTAAACCACAACAAACGGAAATGAATGCAAAAATCAACTCTAATCTCAAGTATTATATATAAACAAATATGCTAGAAAGAAAATATAAAAGGCCTACCTCATCCATATGTTCGATGAAGTCCATCGTTGATAACTTGACCCAAAGCAATATACCTACAACTAGTCCTCAACAAACAAGCAATGAACACATATGGTGATAATAGATAATGTTAGCACATTCAATAGAATAATCCATCAATATTCATAACAAACATGCTCATGGAATAACAACTCAAATATTCACAAGATATCAATTGGGCGAGAAAAGAGTATTTCTATTAAGATGTAATCAACAAAAGTGAATGAGTTACAAACTTTTGTGTCGGCATAGTTCAGAACCGAGAAACTAAGCTCCTTCCAGCTGGGCCTACACCACTTCAATCCTCCACCAAAGGAAATCTCATATAAGAGAGACAGTGAGGTTCTCAATCAATAAGGGAAGAGCTTGGGGGCGGAACAATGTGTTTAGACTTAAGGGACAAAGGGATTCAGACTCAATGTGAAGTGAATAATTTCTCCACAGTAACTTTTCTCTCAAAGTTGAATTCTCTCTCTTATTTTCCATAGCTCAGATTTGGCCCATTTATAGCCTTCAAGTGGAATTGAAGGGCTGATTCAGAATGTTTCTAGTATATGGAAGGCCAAGGATCATTGATCTCATGACGTGACATGGAAACCAACACAATTTTTTAATTTTGGGCACAAATCCCCATGTACGCAGGTTGTAGTGGTGCAACCTACATATACACATGTTGTAATATAGTCAGGGCGTGCATATGTGGAAAAATAATGTTTTTAGCTCTGGGATTTGCAAAAAAGGGACTTCAAGTCTACATAGGGAAATGAAAAAAGGCCTTATGTGCAAGATTTCATAAGGTGAGGCAAATCTTGCTATAACAATGACTTTTGGTGCTTCATCTCCTAAGGTTACGTTTTTGGATGTCTAAGGTTTTGGACATTCATGTTTATTGTAAAAAGGCCTTAGAAGCCTCATTGTAATCATTTTCTTGCGAATGAGTGCATTCATCACATCTCTTCTCAAAGATAAGCCACCGCCATTCTAGCAAGCTTGTTTTTCTGCTGCATTTTATAGTTTCAACTTATTTCCTTATTGAATAGAAAACCATTTTTCCTGTATCTTTGTTATTCTGTGTTAATCATATTTTAATAATATGTATTCATTTTTTTATACTCTTAAAATCTAAATCAATGGTATCAGAGTGGTCGTTTCCTTGTCATCTTAATGCATGTTCCCAACGAGGTCAGGGTACAAAGAATTGGGTCTCGAGCTTGATTCTCTTGAGGACAAAATTTCTCGCATGCCCAAGCGACCTCTCATGGCAGGAGAAAAGAAATATGACGGGACAAGAGATCCTTTCAAAATGTTGCTTGAGGAATCCCTAATGCAAAAGAGGAATGAGATGATGGATGGTTTTGCACAAATCCTTCGGCAACTACTGTTGGCACAGGGGCAGACCAAGGCTTCAATGCTACAACAACACACCAACAAAACCCTAACTATTGACCCTTTCGACAACACCTGCGAAGAAGATGAAGTCTCACCCGAGGTAGAGGTAGGGGTGGTTGCAGGACTTAGATGTATACAACCTTAGCTGGGACACAGATATGTGATTCTAACACTTAACAGAGCACTTAGAAATTAATCTTCATCAATATTCAGTTCTTAGTAACAGTGCAAATGTACCCTAATTGTAGAGTATCACAATATGCAATCAGATCCACCATCTAATAACACTTAACATAAAAGGAACACATTAGATCTAGAAGATTCAAGCGCTAAGAACATCCATATAGATCAGATTTAGCATTCATTCACATGATTAGGCATAAAGCAAGATCAGTTCTATCTAACATTCATCACATAGAAACACATCGATACATCGCACAAAGAAGAGCAACACAACATGTACGTGGTTCACCCCCACCTTGGGGATACGTCTGCCAACTCTTCTTATTTATTAGTGTCTTCAATTAGTTACAACAAACAGTCACTAAAAACCCTTCTGCACACAGGACAACAGATCTACGTAGCTCGCTAGATCCTTCTTCCTTGCATTGTAGCACAAAGCCTTCTCTAATCTCTATAATAACTTGCACTTAGATCTGTAACCCTTCTACAGTCATGCACAGAACACTACTAGAACTTAGCTTACATTACATATATAGGCTACCATCCCATTACTTACTTCACCTAGACATCTATTTATACATACAAAAGTGGGCCTAAGCATGGGTGAACCCACGAGCCAACATCCCTTTCCCATTACATTGTCCCAAAACCCAAACAGGGGCCCGAAAGTGGGCTGAGATCCCATGATCTATGCTTCGTTTGGCGCTCCATCTTTGTTAGGCTGTCGAAATCCTAAAACCAGTCAAATATGGCCAAGTGTTCCTTGAAACTTGGTCAAGGGCCAACAGGGCCCCAACACTCACCTGTGACTCGTCCCGAGTCACTCTGGTCTGAGAAATTTCACTTCAAATGCCTCGAGCTTGGCTCGAGCGGCTTCGATATAATACAGTGCTACTGCTTCTTGCTCAGTGAACTCATGAATAAGTGCATAATTGACTGGTCCTTCGAGGCATTGTTCTGCTGTACTCACAACCTGTTCATGTTTTACTCCTTGGCTTTCAAGTTCAGTGAATAATTGACATGCCTTTTCTTGCACTAGTTGAAGTCATTGAGAGACTTCCATTACTTTACTCTGGAGTATGCGTACTTGTTGCTGGGTCATGTGTTGCTCTAGAAACCTCTTCATTCTCTCCACTGGTGACAAGGCCTTTAGCTTCTCTTGTAACATGTCTTCCCGCTATTGTGCGTGTTGGAGCTACGACTCTAACGCCTGTAATTCTGGATTTTCTGTGAGGCTTTCATATGTCTAGGCGATTATGGAGCTCAACTGCTTATATTCCAAGGAAAAGGATTTTATTTGGTCAACTGTGCTTCGGGCAGTGGCCTCTCTTAGATCTCTTATTTCTTGAGGTATCTCAGGCACAGTGTGAAGTTCCAGGTTTGCGATGCACTGCTGAAGTTGCTGGATCACTCCTTCCAGTTGTGCCACCTACTGTGGAACTCATTCTTCTATATGGACTTCGATGATTGTCACAGAGTGAAGTTCTTTGTGAACACATTCCTGTACTTCGAGTTGATTTGCGAGCAAATGTTCCCTGTCTTGTTGTAGCACTTCTTTCTCTTCCTCCCATTTTTCTTGAAGGGATAGTTTTTCTTTTTTTGCATTACTCCGTTGTTCTAGCATATCTTTCTGTGCCTGTGCCAAAGCTTGGGTAGCTTTCACTTTCTCTTCCTGAGCTCATCAAAGGTGATATTTAAATTTATTGGCAATCCGGTGCAATTGGGATGGCTCATCTCCTGGTTCTTCTGTTCCACTTGTCGAGGGTGCAATAGAAACTAGGTGGCTGGATTGTAGTGCCTGCTACACTTATGGAAGTTATCCCTTGATTCGGTTGAATACCTACTCCTGCTTCACTTCTTTCTTTTCCTCAATCTCCAATGAAGCATCATTCAATGCAGTGACTAAGAAGTCGAAGTCATCTGAGGTGAGGCTAGTCTTAAACGTAGCCTTGGTGGCTCTGGATTTCTTTTGGGAAGAAGGCTTTGGTGGGGTAACCTTCCTTTTCTTAGTTGGATCCTCTTCATCTCTAGGCGGAGTAACTTCGCCTTTATTTTTCTCGACTTTCATTCCACCTAGTTCTCCACCATCATCTCCTTGCTCATGTGAGGTCAAAGATGTCTCCACCGATGTCCTATGACATCATGCACTTCATCATTTTTCTTCGTTTTACTTGGTCCAAGTGTGTCCGACATAGTTTCAGGGCTATCCACATCAGACATATCTGCAGGGTCCATTGGAATAGGGAGGTCTGCTGACCATTCCTTGGTAATCTCCTCCAACTCATCTTCTATCAATTTTTAATATGACTGGAGTTGTTTTTTATGCTCATCAGCGCATGCTGTAATGTAGGTGAAGTGGCGGTCCTCACTGAACTTCATCAAGGATCTAAACCTATAAAGTGTGTTCGGAGTGATGCACAGTGTAGACTAGATTGTGATCTTCAACTGGTTATAGTAAGCGTGGAAGATGACATTGCACTGCCACTGTTTTCTCATGTCGTTGGAATACCAGAGCGTATAGAACTTCACGACTAGTGGTTAAAAGTGTTCTATATCCAGGAAAGTGGAACCTTCTGGTAGCTCCCAGGCAATGAAAGTGATCAGTATGAGAATCCAACTAAAGTGGAAGTCATACCCTTGTTCTTGCGATTCTCTGCAATCAATCTCTAGTTGATTGACAAGGTACTGCCCCCAGTTCATATGTAATCCCTCTGTGCACTTCCCTGCGAGGTCAACCACGAATCCGATCACTTGAGTTGGTCTATTATTATGAACTAACTTGCCCGCGATCAGTTGACAAGCAAGGCACACTGCACCACTTTGGATAGAGGATACCTTGTAGCCTCGCATGCCCTTCTCGACATTGCCATAGGTTTCCTTAATTCTCTGCACTAATGATCGGTCAGAGGTCTTTCCAGGGTAGAAGTCCTGTGGGTTAGGACCTTGCATGCTAAGCCCTGTGAACTGACTGATCAAGGTTGGATCCATAATGATGAATCGGTTTAGACATAGATATCCTCCAGGATAGAAAGATAGAAGAAACGTTATGCACTCATTCACCTCCTGGTGTCTTCCAACATGCGAGATCTTCATAACATTCATCAATGTAGATTGCACGAGGTTCTGGGTCCAAGACTGTAGGATGATATTCGAGTTCTTTCCCTTCTTCTTCATTAGATACTCGTGTGGGGCAAGCTTACTGTATAATTTCCTGTCGCCGAGGTTCAATTCACTAAACTTCAATGCTATGAGCTTGTCTTGATCGACTTGAATTGCACGCACCCCTTTCAGAAGGTACTCGATGATCAAAGTATGTTGGCATGTTTACAAGAAGAGCGTGCTTGACATTGATGGAAAGAACAACAACAACAATGATAAACAGGTAGGCAAGGAAGATCAAAAAATATGCAATAAAGGAACAACAACAGTGATATAATGGAAAGATCACCAGTGTAAGCTCAAAAGGAGGAAAACACTCAAAGAATGACAAAGGTGTAGTTTCAGAGTTTCACAGATTGAGAAATCCAAAGAAAAGAGTCTCAAACTCGCGATATGTGAAATCATGATAACAATATTGACAGGTGATTCAAGAAGGACATGTGGTGAACAACAAAGGTGTCATTTTTAAGTTTCACAGATTGATAAATTCAAAGGAAAGATGTTCAAACTTGCGATATGCGAGATCATGAAAAGATCTGGATCGTCAGATTACCAAGGATTGTGGACCATTGATCAGGCATGAAGAAGGCTCGTGAAGTGGCGAAATTGAGATAAGATATGGACCATGAGATCACCAAGGATTATGGACCGTTGATCAGGCATGAAGAAGGCTCGTTTGAGTGGCGAATGGTCATATCTCATAGTCACATTGTCGAGAAGCTGGAAAATCTAAGCTCTATTTATAAGTTCGTGACATGGAGAGTCGAGAGGACTCATCACAGAATACCTGAGATGTGAAAGTGAGAAATGCATTTTTTCATAAGGTTGTGGTCACAGCCAGTGGTTACATCTGCAGAAGATAGAGGAAGGATCTAGCGGTGTTAAGCTCCATTTCAAAGTCTCAGCGCTCGCGACTTGGAGCATCAAGACTCTTCATCACAAGAATCACGATATGTGAGATCGCGATGAGATATGGACCATCGATCATTAGAAGATCTCGACCATTGATTAGGCTCGATGAAATTCATAAGTCTGCGAAACACGAAGCGCCTTTTGGCGCAGCCTGTGGTCACCTCCAGTGATTACGTGAAGGGTAAAGGCTAGCAAGAGTTATGGTCTACCTCGGAGTCTCGACAATCACAACTTGGATCATCAAGACTCTTCATCACAAGAATCACGATATGAAATATCCCAATGAGATCTGGACCATCGATCATTAGAAGATCTCGACCATTGATCAGGCTCGATGAAATTCATAAGTCCGCGAAACATGAAGCGCCTTTTGGCGTAGCCTGTGGTCACCGTCGGTGGTCACATGAAGGGTAAAGGCTAGAAAGAGTTAATGTCTACCTCGGAGTCTCGGCAATTGCACCTTGGAGCATCAAGACTCTTCATCACAAGAATTGCGATATGCGAGATTGCGATGAGATCTGGACCATCGATCATTAGAGATCTCGACCGTTGATCAGGATTGATGAAATTCATAAGTCCGTGAAACACAAAGTGCCTTTTGGCACAGCCTGTGGTCATCGCTAGTGGTCACGTGAAGAGTAGAGGATAGCAAGAGTTAAGGCCTACCTCGGAGTCTCGGCAATCGCACCTTGGAGCATCAGGGTTCTTAATCACAGGAATCCCGATATGCGAGATCACGATGATATCTAGACCATCGAATCATCGGAGATCTCAACCGTTGATCAGGCTAGATGAAGTTTATAAGTTTGTGAAATATGAAGCACTTTTTTGGCACAACCTATGGTCACAGTCGGTGGGCACGTGAGGGGAAGAATATAGCGGTGCTAAGCTCTATCTCTGAGCCTCGACGATTGCAACTTGGAGTGTCGAGAACTTCTATCACAGGAATGCTGAGTTGCGAGATCATGAAATTAAAAACTTTGTTTAACACTCAGTCACAGCCAGTGGGCATATGAATTAAACGGAAGACCCTACAAAATCCATCCAATGGTGCAGGTGAAGTTAAGTATGATTGAAGGGCTACTATTTCTCTACATAGTCAATCAATCTATGGTGATTCAGTGGCTGAAGCGATCCTTGGTGGTTCAAAGTGTAACTACTACAAACCACTGATGGTTCTCTGCCAGAGGACTTGAAGAGACTTCTACGTGGTTATGAGAGGAGTTGAAGAGTCTCTAGGAATATGCCAGTGGAATGAAGACTATTCGTAGAGGCAATTGACAGATGGATCTAACTGCCAGAGAAGCTGAAGAGTTTCCATGATGAACAGGTAGAGTACTCGACATGAGAGAGCATGCAGGAGTATGGTGAGATAGTATGCACAAGGTGCACAGAGACTATAAGTATGTAGAATAGAGAAGAGATGACGGTTGTTGTTTTTGAGAGTGATTCAAGCGTGTAGAAGGAGGGAGAGTGAAGGAGATGAAATGCACAGAAGAGGAAAGGTGCATTGAATGGACATGGCACATAGAGCATAAAAGGCAGAAGAATAGAAAGCACAAGGCATGTGTGCAGGAAGGCAGTTAGGTATATAGAGCAGGGAAATGTAGTAGAACAGTGATGAGTCTGGTAAGCCATTGTTGAACATTATGTTGGTTGTGGAGCCTGATTATCTTCTTGATTTAGAGGTCTTTTACTTTCAGCCGTGTTTATACCCCATGATGTATTTACACCCCAGAAGTATGTACACTCTTCCACACAGGGAAGTGCAAAGGGGGGGTACCCCCTCTACGGGGTCCAGGGGGGCTATCCCCCTGACTGGGGGGTCTGGAGGCAAGCGGGCCCCCGAAGAAAAAAATGCCTTGTAAAAGTATATTGTAATTTCATTGTAAATCTGGACCGTTCATTATAAGGTCGTAGATCTAACGATAGAGATTATGTTAGGGTTTTTTGCCCTAGAAGGCAACCCTCTTTTATGAGGGAAATGTATTGTTGCTACAGAAGTGGGAAAGTATTGTATTCTAAGAGAGGATACTGTGAAAGAAACAAGAGGAAGTTACAACGGGTTTTGCTGTAGGTTGTATCCCTTCATTTTGTTGGATAATAATAAATAAAGGACCTGGAAATTTCTCTGGTGGACATAGCCCACACTGGGTGAACCACGTAAATCTGTGTCTCTCTTGTATTGTGTATCTTCTATGTTTTATTTCTGCATTTGTTTTATTTTATTGCTCCGCGGTCTTGTTTTTCTAACAACTGGTATCAGAGCGTAAGGTAACTCGCAGGAAAAGAGGGTTCTTGGTTCTAGTGGGAGCAATGTCAGAAGATGGAAAGTTTAGGGTCAAGAAATTTAACGGCCAAAACTACCAGTTATGGAAGATGCAGATGGAAGATTATTTATATCAGAAGGATCTATTCCTACCATTGAGAGGAGTAGCAAAGAAGCCGGCGGCATCGGTGGCTTTCAATATCTCGAAAGAAAAGACAACGAAGGGTTTGATGGATGCGTTTTCCAAATTGTATGAAAAACCCTCAGCATCCAATAAGGTATTTCTAATGAAGAGATTATTTAATATGAAGATGTCGGAAGGTGGGTCTGTTGCAGATCATTTAAATGAATTTAATACGGTTACTAATCAACTAAGTTCTGTAAAA
>ML824998.1:14221-39542 GCA_009831015.1 Picea engelmannii
GTTACAAAGGTTTATGGAGGAATTGGGAAAGAAGCAGGAGAACAACAGGTTGTACTGTGACAGTCAGAGTGCCATTCACCTTGCAAAGAACTCAACCTTCCATTCGAATACTAATCATATATAGTTGAGGTACCACTTCATACGATCCGCCTTGGAAGATGGACAATTGAAGCTAGAAAAGATACACACTAGCCAGAATCTTGCAGACATGTTAACAAAGGGAGTAACCAGGGAGAAACTGAGTTCTTGCTCAGTTTCAGTTGGTCTTCAAGAATGAAGATGAAGATGAGAAATTTTCCTGGTCCAAGAAGGTTTAGAATCCAACATATACAATAGCAGTGGAGTTGTTGAGATCAGTCTCCAAGTGGGAGATTGTTGGTTGTGGAGCCCGATTATCTTCTTGATTTAGAGGTCTTTTACTTTCAGCCATGTTTATACCCCATGAAGTATTTACACCCCAGAAGTATGTACACTCTTCCACACGGGGGAGTGCAGAGGGGGGGGTACCCCCTCTACGGGGTCCAGGGGGGCTATCCCCCCGACTGGGGGATCTGGGGGAAAGCGGGCCCCTATTGGGGGTTTGGGGGAAAAGCCCCCAAAGAAAAAATTGCCTTGTAAAAGTATATTGTAATTTCATTGTAAATCTGGACCATTCATTATAAGGTCACAGATCTAACAATAGAGATTATGTTAGGGTTTTTTTCCCTTGAAGGCAACCCTCTTTTACGAGGGAAATGTAATGTGGCTATGGAAGTGGGAAAGTATTGTATTATGAGAGAGGAGACTGTGAGAAAAAGAAGAGGAAGTTACATCGAGTTTTGTTGTAGGTTGTATCCCTTCATTTTGTTGGATAATAATAAAGAAAGGACCTGGCAATTTCTCTGGTGGACGTAGCCCACACTGGGTGAACCATGTAAATCTATGTCTCTCTTGTATTGTGTATGTTCTTTGTTTTATTTCCACATTTGTTTTATTTTATTGCTCCGCGTTCCTGTTTTTCTAACACATTATATCACTATAATAAGTTTTAGTAGCAAATATTTATTTTCCAGGGTGGTAGGGAGGTGCTAGGGAGGATTGTTGTTCTCATAGGTTCAAGTGGGTTCTTGAACACTGGGAGTTGGTGCTTCCTTCTAGTTGGTTCTAGAGAAGCTAGAGAGTTGGTTCTCTCAACAAGTAGCAGCTTGCAAAATGGAGGTTGTAGGCTCATTATGACTTGGTGCTCTTATGTATGATAATGTAAATAATGTAAAGATTAGTTATCATATAAAGAAGAAGAGGTTTTTACCCTGTGTAGGTTTCCTCAAGAAAGATCTATCTCTATGTATCTCATATGTGTGGCTGATGTTGAACGTTCTATTGCTTACTTCCCTGCATTATTGTGACTGCCATTAAATGTTGTGTAAAAAGTTTAAAATAAGCATAATTGTTTAAGCTTAGTAACAACTGATTCACCCCCCCCCCTCTCAGTTGTCCAACAATTGGTATCAGAGTATGCCCCTTCTATCTAAGGGTAGATCCTATAGCTTAAACATGTCAAGCCATGAAGGAAATTCAACCAATAAGGCCCCTCTGTTTAATGGAACAAAATTTTCCTTCTGGAAAGTTAGAATGAGAACCTACATAATGGCTTTAGGTGCAAATGTTTGGGATGTGGTAGATACTGGTTATGTAAAGCCAGTTGTACTAGCTAATAAGGATGTCAAGCTATTATTTAACTTCAATGCTAAGGCTATGAATTCTATCTTGAGTGGGCTTGCAAAAGTAGAATTTGTAAAAGTTATGCACCTAGGAACTACCAAAGAAATGTGGGACAAACTCATTAGCAGTTATGAAGGTAATGAGAAGGTAAAGGATGCCAAGCTTCAAAGCTACAAAACACACTTTGAACAACTGAAGATAAAGGAAGATGAAACTATTGGAAAATACTTTCTGAGAGTAGAAGAAATGGTAAATGCAATGAGAGCACTTGGTGAGAAAATTGAGGAACCTTCTTTAGTTCAGAAAATTTTGAGATCTCTACAAGAAAAGTTCAAACCAAAGGTCTCTGCATATGAAATGAGAATAATTAAAGATAAACCCATATCCAGAGAAGCATCATTTAAGGCAAAAGAGAATGAGGATTCAGAGCCTGATGAAATTGAAGCAAAAATTTGTGAAGAGACTGAAGAAGGGATCATGCAAATACAGAGGTAAACTACCTTTCAAATGTTTCAATTGTGGTAGGATAGGTCATTTTGCAAGTAAATGTCCCCACAAAAGAAAGGATCAAACATGTGATGATGAGGAGAAGCAAAAACACAAAAAATTATTTAAAGAGAATAACTTTAAGAAGAAAAGTCTTTGCGTAAACAATGATGATGATCCTTCAGATGATCAAGACAATGAATCCACTATTGAAGATAAACTAAATGACTTCATACTTATTTCCAAAGAGGAATATGATAATATAATCACAGGAAGTGATGTTAATGAAGAAGAAGTTGTGGTTGACATGGAAGGAGAACTGATCAGTGCACTAGAAGAGATTGACAGACTAAGAATTAAGAATAGAAAGCAAAGAAAATTGTTGATATAGTTTGAGAAAGACAATAAAGAACCTAATGAATACCTTGTCCTCCTAAAAGTGGAATTAGAAGAGGCAAAGAAAATCGAAGACATTCTGAAACAACAGTTATCAGAAAAGAAGACAAGATGTGAAGCCTTAGAACAAGAAGTAGTGAAAACTAGGAAACAGATGGAGAAGTTTCAAGCCTTGTATAATCAGAATCTGCCAAGTATCAAAGCCTCAGAAGGATTAGCCACCATTCTGAATCAACAAAAAAATCCAAAGTTGAAAACTATTTGGGTTATGAAGAGGGATCAAGTAGATAAGCCTAGAAACGAAGAACCCATCACGTTTGTCAAATTTATAACCAATGACAACAACAAACCTGCAGAAACAAAGGAAGACAATCAGCTGCCCAGGACAAGTAAAGGAAAAGGTGCCAGGACTGAATCTGTATAACAAAGAAATAATTTTCTCCCTACTTAAATACGTCATCAACATGGAATAAATCGTTTTTCTGAAATAACACAACCATTTTCCAGGTACAAAGAATTTTTCTATGGTTATTGTTTCTACTGTTCTAACTTTGGTCACAAAGTTGCAAATTGTTCCTTAAGACTTAGACATGAGAAATTAAGTTTTCAAAGGAATAAATACTTTCCACAACAAAGAATGATACAACCAAGTAACAAACCTTCACAGATTGCAAATTGCCAAATCAAGTTTAGAGACATGCAACTAAGGAGGTCAAGAAATAATCAACAGTCAATAAGTAGACAACGCTGAAACAATAATTTTGACGTATTGAAAAATGAGATTGAATGCTACATCTGTCATAACTATGGACATAAATCTGTTGACTGTCGATTAAGGAACTATGAACTAGATTTGAATTCCCTTGCTGAAAATGTCAAGGTGTGGAAGAAGAAAGAAAGTGACAAGTGCGGATTAGTGTTGTCAGCTCAAAGAAAAATGAACCCTTGGTATATAGACAGTGGATGCTCCAAACATTTGATGGAAGACAAAGGTAAGGTTCTATTCTAAGTGAAAGCAAATCAGGAAACGTAACCTTTGGAAATGATGCTCCAGGTAAAATAAAGGGCAAAGGGATGGTGAGTTTATGTAATGGAAAAGGAAAAGCCCAAGATGTTCTACTTGTAGATGGGATGAAACATAATCTTCTCAGTGTAAGTCAAATGTGTGACAGCGGATGTAAAGTGGTGTTCACATCAAAGGACTGCAAGATAAAGTCTGTAAACTCAGGACAAGTGGTGGCCAAAGGCATAAGGACATAAAATAATGTATATGTGCTGAAAGAAATTAGAGAAGAGTGTCATCTAAGAAAACATGATGAAAGATGGTTATGGCATAGGAGACTTGGACATCTAAAATTTGACCACTTAATCAAACTCAAAAAACTCGAGGCAGTAAAAGATCTTCCGAGAATATCAAAGCCCCAAGATTCAATGTGTAAACCCTGCCAAGTAGGAAAGCTAACCAGGACACAGTTTAAGTCCAAGAGCTTTACTTCAACAGAGAAACCACTCCAACTAGTTCATATGGATTTATGTGGACCATCAAGACAGGAATGCACTGGGAAAGAAAACTACTTCATGCTGATTATTGATGATTACTCAAGACTTACTTCGGTTGCCTTTCTCAAGGAAAAAGCTAAAGATTTTGAAAAGTTTAAAATATTTAAGGCTTTAATTGAGACTCAAACAGGAAAGAGGTTAAAGGCAATAAGATCAGACTGAGGAGGATATTTTATGTCAAGTGACTTCAAGAAATTCTGTGATAAGCATGGGATCAAGAGAGAATACACCATCCCAAGAACTCCACAACAAAATGGAGTAGTTGAGAGGCAAAACAGAACAGTGCAGGAAATGTCCAGGTCAATGATGAATGAAAAGAACATTGGTCAAACCTACTAGGTAGAAGCAATACACACAACATTCCATGTTCTTAACAAAGCCCACTTCAGACCACAAAGTGACAAGACACCTTATGAACTGTGGTATGGGAGACCTACTTCAATTAAACACTTCAAAGTTTTTGGGAGTAAATGTTACATAAAGAATAATGATGAGAACCTTGGCAAATATGATGACAGGGATGATGAAGGTATCTTCTTAGGTTATGCTACAAACAACAAAGGATACATATGTTGTAATAAGAGGCTGCATAAAATGGTTGACTGTATTGATGTAAAATTTGATGAGGGAATCCCAGCAAGAGAGGTGTACATCAGTGAGTCTTTTACAGAAAACACAACTAAATCTAAAGATGAACAGGTCCAATAATTAGAAAATGGAGACTCTGAATCAGATGAATACACATATACTTAGACAAACTTAAATCAGCAGACTACTTCAAATTCCTCCTCCAGAATTACTCAAAAGAATCATCTTGCAAGTCAGATAATTGGTGAAAAAGACAAAGGTGTACAAACCAGGAGAAAGATAATAAAAAATACTGAGCATTCACATATAGCTTTCATATCCATGCTGGAACCCAAGAACTTTAATGAAGCTAGCAAATATGACCTTTGGGTTAAAGCAATGAATGATGAACTTGATTAGATTGAGAAAAACAATACGTGGGAGATGGTTCATAGATCGGAAGGTAAAAATATCATTGGTTCCAAATGGATCTTTAAGAATAAGTTGAATGAGGAGGGACAAGTCATCAGGGACAAAGAAATATTGGTATATAAAGGCTATGCTCAAATAGAAGGACTGGATTTTTGATGAAACATTTGCACCCGTAGAAAAGTTAGAAGCTATCAGAATATTTCTTGCCTATGATTGTCATAAAAGGTTTAAGGTATATCAAATGGATGTCAAGTTAGCTTTTCTAAATGGAGATTTAAATGAAGAAGTATATATGGAACAATCAGAGGGTTTCGAACTTTCTGATAACCTTGACTTAGTATGCAAGTTGAAGAAAGATTTATATGGGTTAAAACAAGCTCCTCGTGCCTGGTATCATAGACTAGATACGTATCTCAAAGACAAAGGGTTCAAGAGAGAAACAATTGACAATAATCTATATATCAAAACAGAGGTAGATGATTTTCTCATTGTGTTGGTCTATGTAGATGACATCATCTTTGGATGTAATAAGGAATCACTAGTAAAATGGTTTGCTTCTGCCATGGAGTCTGAATTTGAAATGTCCATGATAGGTGAACTGTCATTTTTTCTTGGTCTGCAAATTACTCAGAGGTCTGAAGGGATGTTCATTTCTCAACAAAAATATCTAAGAGAAATGTTGAAAAGGTTTCAAATGGAAGATTCTAAACCTATGGGCACACCTACGGTTACTGGATGCAAATTAAGCATGGATGATAACTCACTGGATGTTGATCAAAGTTCATATAGGTCAATGAGAGGCAGCCTGTTGTACATCACAACATCTTGCCCAGACATAATGCATGTTGTTGGAATGGTAGGAAGATATCAGTCTGCACCTAAATAGAGTCATTTGCTAGTTGTCAAAAGGATATTTAGGTATTTAAAAGAAACAATGACTTATGTTCTATGGTATCCCAGAAATCTGAATTTCCAGTTAACTACTTATTCAAATGCAGATTGGGCAAACTGTGTTGATGAGAGAAAAAACACCAATGGAGGAGCATTCTTCCTGGGTGACTCGTTAGTAGCATGGCTTAGTAAAAAGAAAAGTTTCATTTCTTTATCGACTATAGAGGCAGAGTACATTGTTGTTGCTACCTATTGCACTAAGATATTATGAATGATTCAGACACTTGCAGACTTGGAGGTAAAATACACAACATCGATCCCAATTCATTGTGATAACACTAGTGCCATCAATGTGTCTAAGACTCCTGTACTCCACTCCAAGACCAAGCATATTCCCCTAAAATACCATTTTCTGAGAGAGCAGGTCACCAATCAAGTTGTTAAGGTCCATTACATTCCAACCACAGAACAAATTGCAGGCATCTTTACTAAACCCCTAGCCAAGACACCATTTGAATATATTCGAAATAAGATGCGTGTGATCCCATCTCACATCTAAGCAAGTCCATCCTATTAGGGGGAGTTTGTATTGGTTGAACATCTGATACCTCTTAAACATACTACAACCACTTAGGGGGAGTGTGTTTTCTTTGACATTGATGTCAAAGGGGGAGAAAAGGAGTGGTCTAGATCGGATGCTACAGTTGGAGGTCCAAACAGATAAGTGCAGTCATTCAGTGTTTCTATCAATGCCAAAGGGGGATATTGTTGGCATGTTTACAAGAAGAGCATGCTTGTCATTGATGGCAAGAATAGAAACAACGATGACAAATAGGTAGGCAAGGAAGATCAAAAAACAGGCAGGCAAGGAAGAACAACAACGATCAAATGGCAAGATCAACAGTGTAAGCTTAGAAGGAGGAAAGCACTCAAAGACTGATAAAGGTGTAGTTTTGGAGTTTCGTAGATCGAGAAATCCAAAGAAAAGAGTCTCAAACTCGCGATATGAGAAATCGTGATAACAATCTTGAAAGTTGATTCGAGAAGGACACATGGTGAATGACAAAGGTGTCATTTCAGAGTTTCATAGATCAAGAAATTCAAAGGAAAGAGCTTAAAACTCACGATATGAGAGATCATGAAAAGATCTAGACCGTCAGATCACCAAGGATTGTGGACCATTGATCAGGCATGAAGAAGGCTCATGAAGTGGCGAAATCGCGATAAGATCTGGACCATCATATCACCAAGGATTATGGACCATTGATCAGGTATGAAGAAGGCTCGTTTGAGTGGCGAATGGTCATATCTCGTGGTCACATTGTCGAGAAGTTGGAAAAGCCAAGCCCTATTTCTGAGATCGTGACATGGAGAGTCAAGAGGACTCATCACAGAATACCCGAGATGCGAAAGTGCGAAATGTGTTTTCTCATAAGGCTGTGGTCATAGCCAGTGGTTACATCTGCGGAAGATAGAGGAAGTTGCTAGTGGTGTTAAGCTCCATTTCAGATTCTCGGCTCTCGCCACTTGGATCATCAATACTCTTCATCTCAAGAATTGTGATATGCGAGATCTAGATGAGATCTGGACCATCGATCATTAAAAGATCTCGACCATTGATCAGGCTCGATGAAATTCATATGTCCGTGAATCACAAAGCGCCTTTTGGTGCAACCTATGGTCACCATAGGTGGTCACATGAAGGGTAAAGGCTAGCAAGAGTTAAGGTCTACCTCAGAGTCTCAACAATCACACCTTGGAGCATCAAGAATCTTCATCACAAGAATCGCGATACGCGAGATCGCAATCAGATTTGGACTGTCGATCATTAGAAGATCTCGACCATTGATCAGGCTCGATGAAATTCATAAGTCCGTGAAACATGAAGCACCTTTTGTCACAGCCTGTGGTCACCGTCGGTGGTCACGTGAAGGGTAAATAATAGAAAGAGTTAAGGTCTACCTCGAAGTTTCACCAATTGCACCTTGGAGCATCAAGACTCTTCATCACAAGAATCAAGATATGCGAGATCATGATAAGATCTAAACCATCGATCATTAGAGATCTCGACTGTTGATCAGGCTCGATGAAATTCATAAGTCCGTGAAACATGAAGCACCGTTTGGTGCAACCTATGGTCACCACTAGTGTTCATGTGAAGAGTAGAGGCTAGCAAGAATTAAGGTCTACCTCGGAGTCTCAGAAATCGCACCTTAGAGAATCAAGGCTCTTCATCACAGGAATCGTGATATGCGAGATCGCGATGAGATCTGGACCATCGGATCATCAGAGATATCAACCGTTGATTAGGCTAGATGAAGTTTATAAGTTTGTGAAATATGAAGCACTTTTTTGGTGCAGCCTGTGGTCACAGCCAGTGGGCACATGAGGGGAAGAAGCTAGCGGTGGTAAGCTCTATCTCGGAGCCTCGACAATCACAACATGGAGTTTTGAGAACTTCTATCATAGGAATGCCGAGTTGCAATATCACGAAATTAAAAACTTTGTTTAATACTCGGTCACAGCCAGTGGGCATATGAATTAAACGCAAGACCCTACGAAATCCATTCAATGGTGTAGGTGAAGTTAAGTATGATCGAAGGGCTACTGTTTTTCTACACAGTTAATTGATCTATGGTGATTCAGTGGCTGAAGCGGTCCTTGGTGGTTCAAAGTGTAACTGCTAGAAACCACTGATGGTTATATGCCAGAGGACTTGAAGAGACTTCTGCGTGATTATCAAAGGAGCTGAATAGTCTCTAGGAATATTCCAGTGGAATGAAGACTGTTCGTAGAGGAAATTGACAGATGGATCTAACTGCCAGAGAAGCTGAAGAGATTCCATGATGAATAGGTAGAGTACTCGACATGAGAGAGCATGCAGGAGTATGGTGAGATAGTATGCACAAGGTGCACATAGACTATAAGTATGCAGAACAAAGAAGAGATGATGGTTGTTGTTATTGAGAGTGATTCAAGCATGTAGAAGGAGGGAGAGTGAAGGAGCTGAAATGAACAGAAGAAGAAAGGTGCATTGAATGGACATGGAACACAAAGCATAAAAGGAAGAATAACAAAAAGCATAAGGCATGTGTGCAGGAAGTCAGTTAGGCAGACAGAGCAGGGAAATGTAGCAGAATAGTGATGAGACTGATAAGCCATTGTTGAACATTATATCACTATAATAAGTTTCAGTAGCAAAGATTTATTTTCCAAGGTGGTAGGGTGGTGCTAGGGAGGACTTTTTTCCTCATAGGTTCAAGTGGGTTCTTGAACACAGGGAGTTGGTGGTAGATAAACCGAGGAGTTGGTGCTTCCTTCTAGTTGGTACTAGAGAAACCGGGGAGTTGGTGCTTCCTTCTAGTTGGTGCTAGAGAAATCAGGGAGTTGGTGCTTCCTTCTAGTTGGTGCTAGAGAAGACAGAGAGTTGGTGCTCTCAGCAAGTAGCAGCTTGCAAAATAGAGGTTGTAGCCTCATTACGAGTTGGTGATCATATGTATGATAATGTAAAGAATGTAAAGATTACTTATCATATAAAGAAGAAGAGGTTTTTACCCTGTATGGGTTTCCTCATAAAATATCTATCTCTATGTATCTCATATGTGTGGCTGATGCTAAATGTTCTATTGCTTACTTCCCTACATTATTGTGACTGTCATTAACTGTTGTGTAAAAAGTTTAAAATAAGCATAATTGTTTAAGATTGGTAACAACTGATTCACCCCCCCCTCTCAGTTATCCAACAAAGTATACTCTAGGTCTCTGGGTACAATGTCACAGTTAATCCCACCGCTCATAGGTTGTATGTAAGTCAGCAGAATGTGTGGAATAAGATTAACATTCACAATGTCATCTACGTGCTTTGTTCTTGTCTCTGTCATGGTTTGGGAAGGTCCTGTTCCATGAGAAGTTGAGGGAGAATCTTGGACTCCTCCTTTTGATGACACTTGCACACCTGTAGACATCCTTCTTTCTAACATGACCCTCTCAGTCATTAATTCAATCAAAACTTCTTCGACTGCTTTCTCTACTGCATTGATCTTGTCCAACATGCAAGTTTGGGGTCAATTATATTGGTTGTGAACTGGATTCAGAAATTGATCCAGGTGGATATCGGTGGCCAACCACCTTTTCCAAATGGCTCAAAACGGCTTTCTAGCAATTTTGGCAATTTACTATTTTTAGCAGGTTTTAACTTCCGGGGCCATTTTGAGGGCCTAAATGAAGGATTTTCTAGATAGAGGTTCTCAATGATAGCCAAAGGAATTATTGATCCCCCAAAATTAATCTCCTTGACGATACCTTTCCAACGAGCTATCACACACCTAAAACGGAGATCGTATGCAAAAGTTACGACCCCGGGAAGTTGATGCACCAACTTACCCAAACGGGGCCCACATGACTTTTGGCGCTTCATCTCCTAGGGTTAGGTTTTTGGATGTATAGGAATTTTGGCATTCCCATTTATTGTAAAAGGGCCTTCAGAGCCTCATTATAATAATGTTCTTGTGAATGTGAGTAGCTGTCACATCTCTTCTCAGAGATAAGCTGCCACCATTCTAGCTAATCTTTCACTCTGTATTTTTACAGTCTCTGTACATTTATTTCATTAATAGGAATCATGTATTACTATATATCTATGTTTATGGTTTCATCTCTGATACATTTCTATTATATTATTGAATATCTGCAATATCTCTATGCATTTCTTTATTATATCTCCGCTCTCATTTCGTGCCAAAAATAATCCGGATCAGTGGTATCAGAGCAGGCTACTCTTGATCATTTTTCAGTGCATGTCCCCGACGAGGTCTTAGTATAGAAAGTTGGGTCTCAAGCTTGTCTCTCTTGAAGACAATCGCTCTCACACACCCAAGAAACCCTCAATGGTGGAAGAAAAGAAAAACAACGGAGCAGACGATCCTATTAGTCTGTTGCTTGAACAAGCTCTCATGCGACAGAGGGACGAAATGATGGAGAATTTTTCCCACATCCTTCAACACCTACCGATAGCATCAGGTGCATCTTCATCAAGCGGCCACTTTGGAGGCACCTCGCCTTTCAAGGTAGAGATTAATTTTGATATTCCTGTATTTGAAGGTCAAATAGATGCAGATGCCCTAGATAAGTGGTTAAATCTGCTAGAAGGTTATTTCTCTGTACATAATTTTTACGACAAGGAAAAGATCACCTTTGCACTCCTTAAGGCTCTCCCCCATGTCAAACATTGGTGGGAAACTTACTGGGAGCAGAGTTCCACAGAGGATTCTGGAATATATGGAGCCGAGCCCACTTGGGAATTTTTTGTGGATGCGGTAAAGGAACAGTACTACCCTGTTGGCAACTATGAGGACCAATACATGAGATGGACCACACTACGACAAGAGAAGGGCCAATCAGTTCTGGAGTTCACCAATAGCTTCCATACCTTGCGCACCAATATGGGTATCAAAGACTCTGAACGACATTTGGTTCTGAAATACCATGGGGCTCTACACAGATACATCCAAACTGAAACGGATTTTCTGGACATCTCATTACTCGGTGCTGCCTATCGATATGTTGTTAAAATCGAGCAGAAATTTAAGCACCAGAACAAACGGGAGTTCGGTTCTGCAAATCCACAACAACCAAAGTATGACAAAGACAACCCTAACAAACAGTCTCTTGAAAACTAGTCCAAGCCACAGGAAAAGAAGGGTCACGGGAAGACAAAGAAGGACACCGGAAAATGGTGCGATTTCCACAAAAGCCCCTGGCACAACACCGACGAATGTTTCTCAAAACAGTCATTGGTGGCCGAGATCAAAGATAAGGAGCCGAACCTTGATTCAGAATCTGATTATGAAAACACTGGTAAAAGACAGATCATCGACGCAAATCCCACTGCTATTGTCGCGACCGCAACAATTCAACCAGAAGAACCAATAGATCCAGAAGAGGGGGAGCGTATTTTTCATTCACAGATGTGGGTGAAGGGGACCCCGCTGCATTTTATTGTTGATAGCGGAATCCAGAAGAACCTCATCTCAGCAGAGGTCGTCAAACAGTTGCGATTGTCGACAACACCACACCCACAACCATACAGCATTGGGTGGCTTCGCCAAGGACGAGATCTTCGTGTCAGCCAGAAGTGTCGATTGTCATACGACATCCAACCCTTCAAGGATGAGGTATTATGTGATGTTTCCCCACTGGATGTCTGTGATGTTCTCTTGGGCCAGCCATATATGTGGAAACGCCATGCTATCTATGAGTCTCGACCCCATAGTGTCATTATTACTCTAGGGGGTCATCTCTACAGGATACCAGAGGTAGTTCCAACTACTGCCCCACCTAAACAGTGCCGCAAGGTAGTATCTCATACTACAAAATTTATCTTCTCCACAATATGTTCAAAGGGTGAACAGAAGGATACTGCAGCCACCACAACTTCGGCCCAAGCACCTTCTATCCAACAGAAGCAGGTTGACAAGGTTGCAACAAAGCATGAAGATTCCTTCTACACACAGTCATCTAAAATAGCCAAACTGGTTAAAAAGGTCCAAACCTTCCAGCCAAAGGTTCGTGATAGCCTTCAACAAGATAAACAACACCACATCTCCAGCAAGGCAAGCAAATCACCAAGATTCAGCTTCAGCAATCGCTTTCCCCTCTCCCCTGAGAACTCAACACAATGGAGACCATTTCTTCCTAAGGAGGCAGGATTGATCTAGGTGGATATCGGTGGCCAACCACCTTTTCCAAATGGCTCAAAATGACTTTCTGGCAATTTTGGCAATTTACTATTTTTAACAGGTTTTAACTTCTGGGGCCATTTTGAGGGCCTAAAGGAAGGTTTTCAATATCGAGGTTCTGAATGATAGACAAAGGCATGATTGATCCCCCAAAATGAATCTCCTCGACGATACCTTTCCAACGATCTATCACATGCCTAAAACGGAGATCGTATGCAAAAGTTACGACCTTGGGAAGTTGATGCACCAACTTACCCAAACGGGGCCCACATGACTTTTGGCGCTTCATCTCCTAGGGTTAGGTTTTTGGATGTATACAACTTTTGGCATTCCCGTTTATTGTAAAAGGGCCTTCAGAGCCTCATTGTAATCATGTTCTTGCAAATGCGAGTAGCCGTCACATCTCTTCTCAGAGATAAGCTGCCACCATTCTAGCGAGTCTTTCACTCTGTATTTTTACAGTCTCTGTACATTTCTTTGATTAAAAGGAATCATGTATTACTGTATATCTGTGTTTAGGGTTGCATCTATGATACATTTCTGTTATATTATTGAATATCTGCAATATCTCTGTGCATTTATTTATTATATCTCCGCTCTCATTTCGTGCCGAAAATAATCCGGATCAGAAACTGCAGTGGAGGGTACGAGAGTAAGGTGATGATCACAGTGGAAAATAATCTCAGGCTGTGGGCTCAGTTTCTTAGTTATCAACAGGTGTTCTTGGTGCGTGGCACGACAGACTAAGTAAGAAAGTTATCAATGGTATTCTTGCAATGGGTATGAGGTGCCATTATGGTGCGGTCTATCCATTATGGTGCGATCTGATGGTCTAGTGGCAAACCATCAATGCTTTTCAACCCATTCGGAGTGACAGTCGAATGGTTATATCAGCTTCCAACATCTATATTGCTTCGCCTCGGAGAAGTGGCCTATATCATTGGTATGATATCTCGACGAGGTTCAATTTCTGCAAGTTTCCCATTCTGCGAGGTTCCCTCTAAAATATTATGTATTCTGTCAATCTTAGCTCTCCTTTTACTTAGTTTCCTAGCCTTTTTTCCAGTGATCTTCATCTCGGTGGTTCTCTTCCCATTTTGATTCTTATTTTCCTTAAACATAGGTACTTCGCACTGTTGAGATTCTTGTTTTTCTGGGACATGTGCTTCGGTCTTCTGTGAGCCTTCTGACATTCTTTTAGCTTCGACATCTAGGCCTCTAACGATAAGTGGCTTTGATCTGTTCTCCTGTTCTTTAATCAGTTGCACAATCCTTCTAGTCATGAAATCTGTTAACTCTTGTCTTTGTTGTTTTAAAACTTTTTCTTCTTCTTTCTTTCTGTCTTGATCTCTCTCAATCCAAGATTTTCCAAGCAACATAGTAAATGGGGCGTTGTCCTCAATAAACTTGATAATCTTGAAATCTTCTTCTATCAAAGTTCCATTATAATTCATAGATATCTGAGTGAGATTTCCACATAGGGTCACCATCTTTCTTCTAAAGAGTCCTATTCCTCTTAGTGAAGGGATCATAACAGGTCTTCCTATAGATTCCCAAGTTCTCTCTGGCATGATTTTCAATGGTGTTTCTTCATCAAGAACATAATCAATGTTGAAATATCCTATTCTTACTTCGATGCATTCTTTTTCTTTAAAGATATCTGATAACCTAAAATTTCGGTGGTCATTCAGGGTCTCTTTCATCTGTAGTAATACTTTCTCTCATTCCTTTTGAGATTCCACTATTTCTAGAGCTATCTTAGGGTTTTCTTCATTCAGATTCATTCTTTCAAGCTTAGCAAGAATTCTAGGGCAATCCAACACTTCATGGTCCAAAGTTTTGCAACAGAATCAACTAAGTCTTCCACCCGGGCATTATTTATCTAGATGGTCTGGTTTTCTGTAACTATAACATATGGTTAATCCTCTCTTTCTTGTAAATGATCCCCAACCTCTTCTATAACTAGGATCATGGTAGCTAGCCTGCAAAAAATTATTTATAGGATCCTCCATCCATTGGTTAGTCCAAACATTCTTTCTATGCATAGGTATAACATATTTATCATTATTCTTACCAGATCTATTCATATCAAACCTTCTTTCATCTAACAATGCCCTAGTTTTCAAGCTAGGATAGATTCTATCAAGCATACCTAGATCCATATTTTAGAAACAAAAATTTTCACATATCTTATTTTTACAAAGCATAAAGCTTCTAGATCTAAAAAAATTTAGTTGTTATTACCTCTATTAGAGCACAAAGCTTACAGATCTTACCTCTTTCTGTAGATATGACCTCTTTTCTTTAGAAACTTCCACTTTAACCTTTCTTAGAGCACAAAGCATTCATATCTAACTTCTTTCCTTCAGATATTTACTTCCTTCTTTAGAACAAAGATTCCAACGTTTTAGGACGAATCTTTGCACAAGGATTTTTATTTCTCAATTCCCAGCAATCAAAGTTTCAGTTCCTGGCAACAAAACCATTTGTTGGCACAGGGGCAAACCCAAGGTTCAATGCTACAACAACACACCAACAAAACCCTAACTACCGACCCTTTCAGAAACACCTGCGAAGCAGATGAAGTCTCACCCAAGGTAGAGGCAGGGGTAGTTGAAGGACTCAGATGTCTGCAACCTTAGCTGTGACACAGATCTGTGATTCTAACACTTAACATAGCACTTAGCAATTAATCTTCATCAATATCCAGTTCTTAGTAACAGTGCAGATGTACCCTAATTACAGAGTATCGCAGTATGCAACCATATCCACCATCTAATAACACTTAACATAAAAGGAACACATTAGATCTAGCATATTCAAGCACTAAGCGCATCCATATAGGCCAGATCTAACATTCATTCACATGATTAGGCATAAAGCAACATCGGGTCTATCTAACATTCATCACATAGAAACACATCGATACATCGCACAAAGTAGAGCAACACAACATGTATGTGGTTCACCCCCACCCTGGGGCTATGTCCACCAACTCTTCTTCTTTATTAGTGTCTTCAATCAGTTACAACACACAGTCACCAAAAACCCTTCTGTGCACAGGACAGAAGATCTGTGCAACTTGCTAGATCCTTCTTCCTTGTGTTGTAGCATAAATCCTTCTCTGATCTCTATAATAAATTGCACTTAGCTCTGTAACCCTTCTACAGTCATGAATATAGAACTACTAGCACTTAGCTTACATCACATAGATAGGCGACTGTCCCCATACTTACTTCAGCTAGACATCTATTTATACATACAAAAGTGGGCCTATGCATGGGGTGAACCCACGGGCTGACATCCCTTTCCCATTACATTGTCCCAAAACCCAAAAAGGGGCCTGAAAGTGGGCAAAGATACCGTGATATTTGCTTCGTCTGGAAATCCATCTTCGATAGGCTATCGAAATCCCAAAAGCAGTCAAATATGACCAAGTGTTCCTCGAAACTTGCTCAAGGGCCAACAACTACCAACAGGCGATGCATCTTCCTCGAGTGGAGGAACTGCCCCCTTCAAGGTACAAATCAACTTCGATATTCCTATATTTGAAGGTCAGATAGATTCAGACTTTGTAGAAAATTGGTTGAATCTACTAGAAGGGTATTTTTTTTTCCATAACTTTTCGAATAGATAAAACATTACTTTTGCACTCCTCAAAGTCATTCCCCATGTCAAATATTGGTGGGAAAATTTATGTGAGCAAAAGGAAACAAAGTAACCCTCATTCTTTATAGTCGCGGCCACCTAGGAATCCTTCAAGGATTCTATTAAGGAACAATACTACCCTGTCATAAGTTATCACGAATTGTATACCAAATGGTCCACACTATAGCAAGAAACAAACCAAGCAGTACCATAGTTCACAAATATCTTCCATGCCTTGCGCACCAAGCTGGGTATCATATTTTTGGAGCGACATCGAGTGATCAAGTAGCACGATACTCTACATAGATACATCCAAACTGAAATGTAGTTTATGTACATCACATCCTTGGGCACAACCTACCGATATGCCATCAAAATCGAGAAAAATTCCAAACAAAAGACGCGGCAATTTGGGCCTAGGAACCCCTCATAGAAAAATCCAGGAAAGGGCAGCCCCAACCCATTGAAAAAAGGACAGAGAAAAGATGGGCAGTATCAGGACAACTAGTCCAATCCGCAAGTAAATAAGGACACAAGAAAGACAAACAAATATATCAGGAAGTGGTGCGACTTCCATAAGAGCCCTTGGCATAACATTGTTGATTGTCTCTCAAAGCAGTCATTGGTGGCCGAAGTGAAATCCTCTAAATCAGATGTGGGTTCTGAATCTAAGTCAGAAACAAACATGGGAAGACGGATCATTGACATGGAACCCGGTGCCACCATTTCTACCACCAAGCTCCAACCTGGTGAACTAGATGAGCCAGAAGAAGTTGAGTGCCTCTTCCATTCATAGATGTGGGTAAAAGGCACCTCGTTGCAATTCATCATTGATAGTGATAGCTAGAAGAACCTCATCTCAACAGAGGTTGTCAAGCACTTGGCCCTACCGACAATACCTCACCCATAACCCTACACCATTGTATGTCTCTGCCAAGGAAGCGATCTCCATGTCATCCAATAATGTCAATTGTCATATGACATCAAGCCTTTAAAAGAAGAGGTATTGTGTGATGTTGCTCCTCTCGAAGTTTGTAATTTTATTTTGGGCCAACCTTATTTATGGAAAATTCATGTTGTATATGAGTCTAGGCCTCGTAGTGTTATTATTTCTTTGAACAGGAAATTGTACAGGATACCGGATGCATTCCCTCCTAGTGCTATTTCCTTGATCTCTACCAAGCAATGCAGGAAGGTCATCTCTCAAAATGGGAAATTTTTATTTTTCGTTATTCTCTCTCAGAGTCAGTGAAATATCGTAGCCACATCCAGGGCCTCCGCGATCGATCTCTCTACACAACATAAGCAAGTGGATGAGGTCGTGGAAGAATACTCTGATATATTATCTTTTCTTATCGGGGTATACTTTGATATATTATCTTTTCTTATCGGGGTACCTCTACACTGCCAGGTCAATAATCCCATCGATCTGACCCCAGGCCCACCGCTACCCAATGGGATAGTCTACCGCCTCTCTTTGTTAGAAAATGAGGAGATAAGGAGGAAGATCCAAGAACTACTCCACAAGGAGAACATATGTCCCAACTCATCGACTTGTGGGAGCCCAATTGTGCTACTGCAGAAGAAAGATGAGACTTGGAAACTTTGCATTGATTATCGGGCCCTGAATAAAATCACATTCTGAAACTAGTACTTGATTCCTCGAATCAATGACCTCCTTGATCATCTCACGGGGGAAAAATACTTGAGTAAGATTGATGTGAAGTCTGGATACCACCAGGTCTCAATAGAACAGACAAATGTATGGAAGACCGAATTCAAGTAAAAATAATGTCTTTTTGAATGGTTGGTCATGGCCTTTGGTTTGAAAAATTCTCCAACAATTTTTATGAGGATGATGGACAATATCCTACGACCTTTCACCAATACTTTTGTAGTGGTGTATCTAGATGAAATCCTCATTTACAATGTTAGCACTCAGTAATTTCTCAGGCTGAAGAAGAAATTGGTAGAGGTAACTACACAACCACTTTGGATTCAAGAATCTATCCCTCCTAAACTCAGAGAGGGATCTCTATGTATGATTTAGCTTTGTTTGGATTAGAACGTTAGGCTAGTTAGAAAGTAGAGGGTTGTTTGTTCGTTTTGAATTGTTTGGTTGGAACAGGGGAAAATGGGCCATTGGGAAAATGGAGTCATAGTTGAGAGATGATCAAAAACCAGGTCTAACAGGCTAATATTGCAGGCCAGGGTAGGCAAATTCATTGGATCCTCAAAAATTAAATGTATGGAAAAGATGAAAAGGTCTAGCAATCCAATAAAAAATAGAGAAATTAGGAATTATGAATTCAATATTCAGTGGCAAACAAAGAAATTATTCCAATCCAGAGCGTTATAGCCCTAAATTGCACCATACATGCACACCTGGCATCTAGCCCTCTTACTTGATATTTTTGCCAAGCCATCATTGAGCAACTCTTATTAAAAAACATATTTTTGAAGATGTATGCACCCTGCACCACTACTTCCCACGTACGCATGCTTTTTTCACCATTACATCTCACGTACATATGCTATATGTGCCATTACAGCCTGTGTATACCCACAAATGTTGCAAAAATTAAAAAGTTCCAAGGAATTAGTTGAGATTATGGGCTATTAGGCAGTTTCCCAATTGTTCCACCGCCTATAGCCCGTCACCCAACCAAATAACCATCCTTTTTTCATATAAAAGGAGAATTTGGGGTCTCATTCAAAAGCTAAAAATAAGAATAGTGAAACTCTTCCCATTTCACTTTCCCCCCTTGCCCCAAGAATTTGCAGCCACATTCTGAGTTTTGAGCCAGAATTCCCTATTTTTTCCTTTCTCCTCCATAGCAAGCCTAATCCATTTCCTAGAGAGATATGAAGAGGAGAAATATACATGGAAGCATAGTTGGAGCTTGGTGAAGAGGATCCCAGACCATGTTCGAGGACCAGTTGCCAATCTCATTGTAAGTAAACTTTGGGATTCTAATAAAAGAAGTACTTTTTCAGTCCTGCCATATGATGTGTTCAATCTTTATGTTTGATTCATTTTTTATTATGACATTTAACCCACTAATTCATATATGAGATGCATTTTCATAGTTCTTTGTTTGTTTGTTTGTGAATGCAGGTCAGCCTTGGGAGGATACTTGTAGTTGAGGAGAAATCAAACATGAAAGGATAGACACCGGACGCGGAGGTTAAGATAGAGTTACCGACTCTTTTTATCTTGTATATCTTGTATTAATGTGGGGTATAGCCAAGGTAGCCTAAAGAGTGGGAGACTTTTACGTACATATGCATGCTTCTTAAGTGTCAGTAGCATGCCTGTGTCAATAAAGCTTTTCTAGAAGAAGAAGTAGTCAACCTCTTCCCTGATTGAAGTCATACTTCTTTGGGGTTTCTTGGTCTAGTACTGGTCTCTGTTGTTACAGTCTTTAGCTTGGGTTTGACATCAGTTTGCTTATATATTAAAATATTTTTGGTGTTTCCTAGCTTTTTAAACTTATTTTTAGCTTGAAATTTTAAGAAAATGAGTTTCATTTTGAAAAAACATACCCCTCATGGTCGGGGGGGGGCATGAATCGCGTATTCATCAGCTTCTTTTAGAATATTTTGTTACTTCTACTTTCATTGGAAGAAAATATAAAAAAAAAACTTTGTTTGTTAGGTCTCTTTCTTTCTTGGCATCTCTTTGCGTTGTTATTTGAAAAAGAAAAATAAATTAGCATAATGTTGTGTTTTCTTCGCATCTTAAAAGAATTTCAAAAGAAAAACAAGAAAGATAATCCTTCTTTACTAGTGTTCTTATAAGTTTCTTTTTTCACAAAAGTCTTAACAACATCAGTTGCACTACCACACCTTTTGAGTAAATCAAGTTGTAAAAAGAACTCTAATTTAAAATCAACTAGACT
Organism: Picea engelmannii; assembly: GCA_009831015.1. Taxonomy (NCBI): domain Eukaryota; kingdom Viridiplantae; phylum Streptophyta; class Pinopsida; order Pinales; family Pinaceae; genus Picea; species Picea engelmannii. The sequence goes on from ML824998.1 coordinate 34,542, forward strand.
TTATGTTTGTAGGGTCAATCAACTAGTCTAGGCTAGAGCCTTGAATTAGGTTAGAGAGGAAACTCTTCAAGGCTTACAAACAAACATTGGAGTCAGTGCTAGGGAGTGTAAAAAGTCAAGTAAATGTGAAAGTTATCCGAGACCCCCCTCTAACACAGGGGCTAAACACAAGGTCGTGTGTAGAAAGGTAGCAGAGATAACCCCTCCAAAGCCGGACCAAGTGTATTGGGGAACACATATTGAGGACTTGTCGTGGGATGTTGTTGGCTGCATTTGCCTACAAAGATTCATGGACCCTGAATCCATTTGGGGTCCTCAGTTGTCTTCCAGACCACTTGCTTTTGATACCCTCGGTAGGTTTCGGGCTTAGTTACCCTGCTCATTTCCATCCACCCGATTGTCGATTGTACCCGCCTGGTCACTGTTCACGAGATGGAAAATTGGTTGCCTTTATTTTAGGGACTTATACAGGTGACTTCAGGGGTATATCATGGTACCTAGGGAAGATTTCGGGGGACACTTTGCAGAGTATACCCAGAGGGTGATTCTGTGTTCGAGTTGCACTTGCATCGATAAGTTGCTCTAGTGTTGGATGGCGTAACTGTTCTTCCTACTAGATAGTTCTCTTCTTGATTTTCCTTTAGGAACTTTTAGTGTTTACTCTATGCTCCCTAGTTTTCCATAGTTAGTTAATCAGTCATTTCTTTTGGTCTCTGAACTAGGGTGGTAGACCACCCACTACGTCGGTCGTGAGAAATTTTCGGTCTTACGCTTAGAAACATGGAGCCACCTCTTTATAGGCGTTGTTTTTATACCATTGGTTTGACAGATTCAGTATGTGAGACTTTTATGGACTTGAACGATCCTGGAAGGGGAGAAGATATGCATAAGATATTCATGGCTAAATTTATTGATGATATCAACCAAGGAACCCCTTCACAAGGGGATTCTTTTTCTTTTCCTTTCTTCAGAAAGGTTGGTGTCCCTTTGATGTCCACTTTGTACATTCCTGGATTGAATGTGGGACTACCAGTTTGGTTGGGCACCATTCCAAATGTTTCAAATGATCTTGACACTTCTCAGTTAAGAACCTTATTTCATGGGAACCATGTTGAAATTCATTTGTCAGCAAAGTCTTCTCCTCCTCCTTCTTCTGCCCCTGGTGAAAGGAAAGTTACTAGTAACCGAAATTTTAGATGAAGTAACATACAAAAAGGAGCTCAAAAAATGCTAGAAAGAGGAAGAATAGGAAGAAGAAATCACCAACCTCTGCACGTCATGTTGGAGATAGGTCAACAACCTCTGCAAGTCACATTGAAGACAAGCACCCAGCCTTTGCAAGTCATGCTGGGGGAACGTTCATCGTCAATGCAATTCATACGAGTGATATATCACCAACCTCTGTGAGTCATGTTGGAGATAGGTCATTGACCTCTGCTAGTCATGTTGAATACCAACACCCAACCTTTGAAAGTCATGCTGGGGGAAACCACCCAGCCTCTACAAGTCATGCTGGGGGAAAAAGTCCAGTCACTGGTAGTCATACTGGAAATAGGTATTTAGCTTCTATGAGTCATGTTATCGACCCATCACCAACCTTTGCAAGTCATGTTGGAGATGTGCAACCAACTACTGCTAGTCGTGATGGGGGCATTGATTATGTTGAGAAACCTAGATGGATAGGATGTAAGCGTAAGTTCCCTTGTAATATTTGCAAGGGATATCACCTTACTCATTTATTCCCTGGCCTTCTAGAGGTACGAATATTGTGTTCCCTGTCTACAAGATCTTTTGATTCTGAGTCTTTATAGGTTTCCTCATAGTCTATTCAACCATTGGTTGAGAAATTGGTCATGTCGATGGAGTCATTGGCTAATCCTCCTCCTCTTTTGGGGGGTGAGGTGCCTTTATACCATGTAGTCTCGTATCCTATTCAACCATTGGTTGAGAAAGTGGTCATGCCAATGCAGTCATCGACTGATCCCACTCCTCTTTTGGGGGGTGAGATGCCTTTAGACGATGTTGTCTCACAACCTATTCAACCACTGGTTGATAAAGTAGTCATGTCGATGCAGTCCTCAGCTGATGCAATCTTCGACTGGTCCCACTCTTCTCTTGGAGAGTGATGTGTCTACTGACTATGTTTTTAGCATTTCCAATTTAGTACTTTCAGAACAGGGGGGCATTCTACTCACTTCGAGCAAACCCCCTCCAAGCCTTAGGATGGTTTCCTTTGATTAGAATGACCTTGTTGATCCTCATATTCCTTCTTTCACACCCTTTCAAATAAGGGTTGAAGTTAATACAATAAACATTTATCGATGTATTGTGGATGAAGGATCCTCTGCAAGTATTTTATCCTCCTTGGTTTGGAAATTCTTGGGATCTCCTGAGCTTATGTCTGCTTTGCATGAGTTATTGACTTTTGATAGATGTCCTAGTGAATATTTGGGGGTTCTTCCTAAGTTTCCTATCTCATTAGGTGGGAAGATTGTCCTTGTTGATTTTATAGTGGTGCAAGGCCCGTTAGATTTCAATATGATTCTCAGGCGTGATTATGTATATGCTATGAACATTGTGGTGTTTATGCTCTTCTGGTTGATGCATTTCCCTCACAATGGAATAATTGTCACTATCGATCAGCTGACATATGATAATCACCATCCTAATTCAGCATTAGTTCAACCTGCCCCTTTATATGTTCCTAGTGTTCGTGTAGACTCTACCCTGCCAGAGGTTAATTATGTGGCGTCTTATCCTTGGTGTTCAATTGCTTCTGAGTAGGAACCTATGCAATCATGTTTTCCATCTCAAGACTTGGTATAGACAATTGATCCATTGGTTTATCCAATGGGGGCATGGGATCCCTTGTTTCCCCCTCTTTATCCAAGTGATCTTGAGTCTTCTTCTAAGTCCGATCTCATTATTTGTAGATCCTCAAGCCCTCATGATTGTGATTTTTCATTGATAGACTCTACCAGTCCTGGCCAGAGCCTCCATCATCATATGGAATATGGTCAATTTACTTCACCCTTTGGGACTATCCACCCTCGTTTACGCGATTTCTCGCATTTTGAATTTACTTCAGATGAGGATATCCTTGAAGCCAATACTACAGTTTCTATACCGTGGGAAGATTTACACCTTGGTTCATGTTTTCTTTCCTTTTGGGAGACCTTCCAAGTTGACTATCAAAGAGACTCTTGGTCTGAGCCTAGTAGTGGGCTCTACCTGAACCCATTTCATACATGATTCGTAGCCCCTTAAAGTCTTCATTAAGACCTTTTTAGACTCTCTAAACATGAAAATATTTTCGAGCGATCTTGTTGTCCTTCACACTCGACAAACTAAAACTTGAAGGCACGTCTGTCCGACGATATTTTACCATTTTTTCTGTCTGGATGGTCAATTGTACGAACAAAGGAATACTCTAGGAACTTTGGTTCACTAGAAGAGTATTCTCAAGTATAAGTTTAACCTTATTTCAGGCCCGAGGAACTAAATTTATGAAAAATAAACCCCCACGGAGTCCATAGTTAAGCTTTTTTTAGACTCCCTAAAATTGAAAAGATTGTCGAGTGACCTTGTTCCTTCACACTCATTAAACTGGTCCATAAGAACATCCCCTACGGAGTCCATAGTTAATTTCTTTTCAGACTCCTTAAAATTGAATAGATCATTGAGTGACCTTGTTCTCTAACACTCATTAATTGGTTCAGAAAAACATCTACTGGCATGATTTTACCCCTTTTTTCAGCTTGTAGATTAAGGAGGAAAAATGTACACCTCGGTAGATTCGTCTCGCAGGGAGAGTTCTCCTAAGTAAATTTTACTTTTTCGGGCTAAGGAGACTAAATCTAGAAAAAGTTGTGAGTCCATAGTTAATCTCTTTTCAGACTCCTTAAAATTAAAAAGATCATCGAGTGATCTTGCCTTTGTCACACTCGTTAAAATGATTTTGAATAAATGTCTTTTCAGTGCTAGTTTACCCCTTTTTCTAACCGAATAGACTACCTTCCAAAAAGGTACCCCAGTGGAGTCTTCTTTTATTCTTTTTCAGACTCTCTAAAAATGAAAAACCACTGATCTTACCTTGTGGGCTCATAAAAAATACCTTGAAGGGAGTTTCATTATGTCCTATCAATCACATTTGTATCCGTGCGTTTTTGGCCTAATGTCAGCTCCATGTTTCTCTCCACTGAACCTATGAAGCATGCCTTATACGCAAGCCTTATAGCACTTTGCCTCTGCGTCTTGACACCTTGACCCATGGAGGAATTTTCCCGAGTGTCCTTTTCTTGCACGCCTCCTTTCTTTGAGAATTAGTGTGTTCCTTGTGCCTAGAACTAGTATTATTGCGACACTCATTCCTCCTTTGTAATGTAGCATTATTTTATTGTTTTTCAAGCTCTTCAAAAATATTGAAAAAGACATAAAAAAAAAAATCAAATATACCCCAAAAAGAGGATGGGAAAAGTATTTTCTTTTTATGGCATCACAATGAGTCTCCCTTGGACAAAACATATCCTTTCATTTTTTCATCAAAATTTTGGATTTAATATGACCTTAGGAAGTTGTTCTCGCTACATAGAGCTTTGTCCTCATCTATTTGGTTATTCTTCCAAACATACAGAGAGTTTATGGTGCCTCATGCATCATAGACTTATGTCAATGTCATGATGCCTGATTCTGATCATCTATCATGCTATTTACCAAGGGAAGTTTTACCCAACTTGAGTTGGCCTTTCTGCAGTTTGTCTCTTATGCTCATGCCCAACCATCCCAAAAGGCCAATCAAGTCTTTGTTTGAAATCAATGAATTTATCTTCCTGATCACCAAGATCCTCTTGTCTGTTCCTGTCGAGTCATCGAAGACCTCTGGGAAGTGAAGTTGTACACTCACATTACACTCCTACCTGAGTTTTGATGATCTTGAATTTGTTTCTTGAGCTCTTAAGGCCTCATCTCCAGCCATCAGGCATCATTGGCTTCTTGAAGATG